>PVIR01014192.1:0-40777 GCA_004026965.1 Petromus typicus | reverse complement strand
CTATTATACATTTTAGAACTCACTTATACCTTCAGTTCCTCATACTAGAGAAAAGGTACGATATTTACACAACTGTGTCCTATTTATTTCACTTATGAGTATGTCCTTCAGGTACGTCCATTTGAGTATAAAAGACTCAAATTTATCATTCCTTATGGCAGAGTAATAGTCCACGTCTTTATATTTTTAATGAGACAGAAAACAAATAATATGAAACAGAAACATATAGTTCATGGCCTAAAACACTTACAATCTGCAACCACTTACAGAGAAAATCTCCCATTCCATCCACTAGAACTTAAACACTATGACAGCAAGGTCCTTATACAACTTATCACTGTGCCTAGAATTCAGCACACAGTGTACTATATGTGCTCAGAAAATGCTTGTGAAATAACTAAGTGAAGAGATCATCAAAAGTGTAAAAAAAAAGGAGAAAGGGTGTTTAAACGTTAGAAAAAAAACAAAGAAATGGATCAAAACAAAGGAACTTAAATTTGCCACTCATTAAAAACATTAATGAAGGGGGCCGGGGAGTTAGCTCAGTGGTTCCGGCGCCTGTCTTGCAAGTGCAAGGGCCCGGGTTCGATTCCCCGGTAACCACATAACAATACTGGGTGTGGAGGCCCACGCCCAGCAGCAACCAGTACCACATACCACAGTGCCGGGCGTGGTGGCTCACGCCTGTAATCCCAGCACTCGGGAGGCAGAGGCAGGAGGATTGTGATGTGAGTTTGAGGCTGAGCTCAGGGCCAGCCTGAACCACAAAGCGAGACCCTGTCTCAAAAAACCTAAAAAACAAACAAACAAACAAACAAACAAAAAACATTAATGAAGAAGTAAAGCCATCAGAGGTCACAGCATGAGAATTGGGAGATAAATTAAGAAAATGAAATAAAAGTGAATAAAATATGTAATATACTTAACATATTATATTTCTATAGTATTTTAATTCTTAATTTAAAAATTGTTATATTTAATAATTAAAATAAATAATAAATAAAAGAAGAAGGTGAAAATGTCAGTTCACTGTTTTGTTTTGTGGTACTGGGATCAAACTCAGGCCCTTGTACTTGGAAAGTGGGCACAGTACCACTTGACCTACACCCCTGGCCCTGAAAATGTCAGTTCAAAAAGATGTTTCTATTTGAGGGCTCATCAGAAAGTTCATATGGTCCCAGCACTTAAGAGGAAGAGGCAGGAGAACTGTCATGAGTTCAAGGCCAGCCTGGGCTACACAGTGAGCTCAAGACAAACCTGACTATAAAGTGAGATCCTGTCTCAAAAAAAAAAAAACAAACATAAACAAACTTAAGTTCAAAAGGATGTTTCTGGGCCGGGGATTTAGCTCAATGTTTCCGGTGCCTGTCTTGCAAGCGCAAGGACCCGGGTTCGATCCCCGGTAACCACATACCTATACTGGGTGTGGAGACTCACGCCCAGCAGCAACCAGTACCGCATACCACAGTGCCGGGCGTGGTGGCTCACGCCTGTAATCCCAGCACTCAGGAGGCAGAGGCAGGAGGATTGCTGTGATGTGAGTTGGAGGCTGAGCTCAGGGCCAGCCTGAACTCCAAAGCAAGACCCTGTCTCAAAAAAAAAAAAAAAAATCACCTCTAATCATTCTGTCCTCAGAACTGGAAGTCCACACCTCAAAGAACACACCAATCCTAGAATGGAGGAGGGTATCGGGAGACAGTGGATGGACATTGAATCCTTACCTGCAACACATGCTGAATGCTGCGAAGCCAAGAGACACAGTGCTGCTGGAACATGTCTGTGGGACTCTCCCCTACCAGCAGGGACAGCAGACAAAGGCCCTCAAACCTTACAAGAAGAGAGTAATACTGTACTTCAGAAAAAGCCAGTGACTATTCTTTTTATTCTTGCTGGGCTATAATGAGATTTCACTCTCAAAAGCCACTGTTATTCCTACCACCTGAAATGCTTGGAGGTGAGATAGGAGCAGCAAAAATGAAAAAAAGCAGAAATAATCCCAGATGGGAAACAGAAAATCTGGGAGCTACAAAGAGTGAGTTTGATTCAGGTGAGCTCACAAAAGAATAAAACTCCTAAACTTCTTAGGAATGGAGAAATCTCTTGACTGTGGGGGGAGAGGCTAACAATGGATGGACAGATGCACTAACAGTCCACTTTCTAAGGGAACAGTCCCCTGAAAAAATGCTGAAAGACTTACCGAGTTTTCATGGAACCAAGACATGCATTACTGAGATTCACCAATGGCCCAACAGCAGGAAGGTTCTAGAAGAAAGAAAATTGGAGTCTTGAATAGGACATTAAAGATAGAGGAGAAATTCTCTCAAACCTTCCCTGTCCCAGTGTCTACAAAGTCTTTCTAAAGTCATACCTTTTCTAAAGCCAAAAGGCTAGCCCTACAGAGGCCTTTCACCAGTGCCCTCTACTCCTGTGAGTACCAAACAGCAGCCTGTCCATCAACCTCTCTTCAAGCTCTATCTTGCCTGCCCCTTCTCCTCATGTCCTACCCCAAAAATCAGAGGTAACATAGGACAGCCAAAATCCTACCATTCTGCTTCATTTCTGCATCCATGACAGCAACCGGCAGAGAGAAAACATCCAGAAATGCTTGCTGAATGCACACTGAACTCATTCTTATCCTTCTTCCTTCACCCTTAAACAAATCTTCCTCTTCTATTCCTTGCTTCCCTACACCTGAAGAACACCAACTCAGGTCTACTCAATCAGAGTCCTCCCTCCAGACCTCCCCATCTCTCATGTGCTAGAGCCCAGGAAAGATGGTTCCTCATAAGCCCTCCCAAAAGTAACTTCTCCATCACCTGAAGGACCACATACCTCTCACAGTCCTCCACTCCCTAACGGTTTGCATCACTCATTCTCTTTAAACAGGTACTACTCATGAAGCCAGGCAAAGGAAGACAAAACTGAAATAAGGTCCCTGCTCTTCTTTGACAGAGGGAAATAGTCACTTATTTATTCAATAAACATGTACTTAGATTTCCAGGAAGACAGCAGAGTGCTGAACAGCAGAGAAACAGCCTCTCTGAGATTTGGTACCAGACACTGAAATACAGCAACATGAGGAAAAGCAGAGAAGTGCATCCTCGGGACCAAGCAAGGCTCTAAAGCAAGAATTAAAGCCCACAGGGAGCATGATGAGACTTCAACAAAGAAGTAGGTGGCAAGGGGTTCTTTCTCCCTGAGTCCTGGCTCATGGCATAGGAGGAGCAGTTTGAACCTCAGGGCCAGCTCAGATATAGTGACTACTGCTGATCCCAGAGGTCTCCACAGAGAAACACACCAATGGAACAGAGCAGTGGATACTAGAGCTGCAGTGGCCAGTGAACTGTGTTCAAACGTCCCCCAGGAAGGGGGATTGGCTGGTGGCCATCTTAGGGGCAAACTGAGCTCCAAACTCAAGAGAAGCTGCAGACTGACTCCATCTAGCAGATCCTAGTCAGCATCAAATGGAAATAAAGTTCAAGGGAGGAGCCAAGTTCAACCTGACAGGGTACTAAATTCAAGCCAGCAGGAAGTACAGGGAGTATTACAGGATAACCAAATCAGCTTCCAGCTTCACAGCCAGAAACCAGGATGAATTTCAGCAGAACTATGGGAACAGGTTTACTGGAAATATCCACTACCCTATGTTTACCTACAGCTAGCTGTCTAGAATTAATCAACACAAATCTGGGCTGTCTAATTTGCCTACCAGTAATAGCAAAGATACACCTAGAAATAGACATTGTTAACATTGTTTTCCTTTACTTTCTTGTTTTTGTTTCCTTTCTTGTTTGTTGGGTTTGCGTTGTTTTGTTTTGTTTTGGTTTTTTAGGACAGGGTCTCACTTTATAGTTCAGGCTGGCCCTGAGCTCACTATGTAGCTCAGGCAAGCCTGAAACTCACAGCAATTCTCCTGCCTCTGCCTCCTGAGTACTGAAATTGCAGGTGTGAGCCATCACGCCCAGCACTATGGTATGTGGTACTGACTGCTGGTGGGTGTGAGTTATCACATCCAACATTGTTGTATCTGGTTACCAGGGATGGAACTCAGGGCCTTGCACTTGCAGGGCAGGCACCAGTACCACTGAGCTAAATCCCTGGCCCACTTGTCTGTTATTTTTATGAGTGTAAACACTGGTTCTAGATTTTCTTAAGTTTTTTTGGTTTTTATTTTTGTGACACGGTCTCACTTTGTAGTTCAGGCTGGTCCTGAACTCAGCCTCAAACTCAGCAATCCTCCTGCCTCTGCCTCCCAAGTGCTGGGATTACAGGTATGAGCCATCATGCCTGGCAATGTATGTGGTTACTGGGGATCAAACCTGGGCTTTGTGCTTGCAAAGCAAGAGCCGAACTGCTGAGCTAAATTCCCAGCTCCTGATAAGTAGGTAGACAGACTCTTAAGGAAGATGTAACCCCAGATTTTCAGCTCACCAAGAGTAAAACCCAGAGAGCAATGATGAAGAACAATTCAAATAAACTTTTACTTAAAATTTACTTCCTGTGAGATTTTGTTTTAGGTGTAGGGTAGCATGCTTTCTAGTTGAAGGAGACAGAAAATAAACCAATGACATATGTACAGTATGAGCACCCCTAACCAGAATACCCAAAATCTAAATGCTTCGAAATTCAAAACATTTTGAGTGTTGACATGAAACAAGTGAAAAACTCCACATTCAACCTAATGTGTCAGGATTTAGTCAAAACACAGGTGCACAACAGTTTGTTCACTGTTCAAAAGAAAAACTCCAGCAGCCCAGCTGTGATTTAACTTTTCTGCATACTTGCCTATAATCTTTCACACAAGCCTGCCAAGAAAGGTAATAAAACATAGGCATGTAGAGCAGACTAATCAATGGCCGATTTCACCCAATGCTGTAACAGGGCCGAGACCTGTGTGGGTTACTCATTGTTTTGTTTGTTTTTGCTTGTCTTGCATCATCATATACACAAATATTGCTGAAAATGTCAAAGAAAAATAGATTGTAGATACCCCTATGGGTAAAAGTGTTAAAAAAAAGCATTTATATTTCCCTCTAGCACATACCACTGAACATAATAGTGACAATAACAATGATATCAACAATGCAAAAAGTGACTATAAATGATACAGTGAAAATGTGTGAAGAACTCTTTATTGTTTTGTTTTGTTTTTTGAGACAGGGTCTCGCTTTGTAGTTCAGGCTGGCCCTGAGCTCAGCCTCAAATTCACATCACAGCAATCCTCCTGCCTCTGCCTCCCGAGTGCTGGGATTACAGGCATGAGCCACCCAGCACTGTGGTATGTGGTACTGATTGCTGTTGGGTGTGAGTCTCCATGCCCAGTATTGTATGTGGTTACTGGGAGATCCAACTCCCGCCCTTGTGCTTGCAAGACAGGCGCTGGAACCATTGAGCTAAATCCCTGACCCTTAAAGGACAAAGGCAACATGCATTCATAATATAACAAGAAATCATGTCCATCAGGCATGATGGCACATGCTTGTAATCCTAACACTTAGGAGGCTGAGGCAGGCAGATCACTCTGAATTCTTGGCCAGCTTGCGCTACCAGTGAGTTCAAGGGCAGCCTGAACTACATAGCAAAACCTCTCAAAGGGAAGGGGTAAAAGTGAAATGTCAGTTTATAAAGCCTAAGTTTGTAAAATCAAAATACGAATGAGGCAAATGACTATAGGAAACAATTCAAAAATCAATCCAAAAGGCTGTGCATGATGGCACATGCCTATAATCCCAGAACTCAGGAGGCTGAGGCAAGAGGATTGCTACACATTCAAGGTCAGCAGGAACTCAAGGCCAGCCTGAACTAAAGAGAGAGTCTCAAAAAAAAATCCAACAGACAACAGAATGCCTCCTCGAACCTAGAGGACCTAATTTGTAGACTTATAACTTGTTTCTGACTTTCTTCTCAATCCCCCAAAAATAAAATACAAGGAACAGAAATCACTCAATATAAACAGCATCACAGATGCAAGCTGAAGGCCACTGTCTGTTGGTGGTATTCAACAGCCAATACTAAAATTCTGGTGATACTTCTGTGCTGCTTACTTAACCCAAACATCTTTTTTTTTTTGAGACAGGGTCTCGCTTTTGTGGTTCAGGCTGGCCCTGAGCTCAGCCTCAAACTCACATCACAGCAATCCTCCTGCCTCTGCCTCCTGAGTGGTGGGATTACAGGCGTGAGCCACCATGCCCAGCACTGTGGTATGTGGTGCTGGTTGCTCCTGGGCGTGAGTCTCCACACCCAGTATTGTATATGGTTACCGGGGAATCGAACCCAGGCCCTTGCACTTGCAAGACAGGTGCCAGAACCACTGAGCTAACTCCCCGGCCCCAAACATCATTTTTTATTAACATTTTTACTGACAAGTACTTATGTGTAAATGTAAGAAAATGACTGCTTACTGGCAGTATATAAATCATTGCTAGAGAGTATGCCATACCAAATAACCACAAATTGTTCACACAGTGGTTGAGAAAGTGACAGTTTTGGTTTTTTATGACCCAATGTATCAAAACTTGTTTCAGGCACAAAATTATCGAAAGTATATATAATGCCCTTTATTGTATCTATGGAAGGTGTATATAAGACATAAATGAGCTTCATGTTTGGGCTTAGGTCCCATGCTTGAGACATAAACACAAATTCAAAGCACTTCTGATCTTGGGCATTTAAGGTAAAGGATACTCATTCCATACATGGTATGTCAGATGGTGCTAAGGGCTATATGGAATAAAGCAGAATAAGAAAAGGAGTGGCCCAATGCAGAATACAGTAGAGTGGGCACTAAAATCCTCTCTTAAAAGGTCAAAGACCTACAGGAAAGTAAAAACAAGATATACCCTCATACACTGTTGAGAGGAACAGGTTTAGGGGGCGAGAATCAGGAATTCAGTTTCAGGTATGTTAAATCTGCATCTATTTAAGATCAAAATGGAGATGCCAAATAGGCACAGGGTGGACAAGTCTGGAGTTTTGAAAATTCCTAGTCACAAGGCCAAAGATAAGCTTAACTGGTACTGCACCTACCTTGGAAGCACAAGAGCCCACATTCAATCCCTCATACCGCAAAAAAAAGAAAGAAAGAAAGAAAGAAAGAGAAAGAAAGAAAGAAAGAAAAAGAAAATTCCTAGTCAAGTGAATTGAAAGTTGTTAGCGTAGAGACTGGATCAGTCCACCAAGAGGATACGTGTAAACAGAGTGGAGGACTTAGGTGCGGTGGTGCAAGCCTGTAATCCCATCACTCGGAGAGGCTGAGGCAGAAGATAAATTCAAGCCCATCCTGGGCAACTGACCGATTTAGCACCACCCTTTCTCAAAACAGAAAACAGGTGAACGCTGGGTGTGAGACCCAACTTGACATAAAAACAGCCATTTTGTTAAAAGCCTCCACCTTGTATCCTGTAACCTCCCTCTGAACCCGGAACTTGTCTCCTTGGGAACTGTCCACCCAACCAATGTGCATAGCCGCAGACTGTATGTTTTTAGAATGTACAATTCCATGGTAACCAGTGATCTAATCATCGTTTTTGGCTTCTGTAACAACTCACTTCTGCACTTTAACAATAGAATGACCTAATCGAACCTGTGTAGCAACCACCTGGTAACATGTGGGAAAAGGGTAGTAGATTTTCCCTTTAAATACTATGCACCAGTTTACCACTTCGCCTTTTTCTGCATGGAAAGATGGCCCTCAGATGAGTAATAAAGCTCATGCTTGGACTTTAAGATCATGTTGTGCCCTGAGAGACTGTCTCGGTGGGACTTGGTCCCAACGCTGGGGAAACAGCTCTGAGTAAAAGGCCCTTAAGTCAATCCTCAGTACCAAAAAAAACAAAAACAATACAAAGTAGTATAAGGGCTGGGTCCTTGGGTGTTCAAACATCTAAGAGTCAGAGAAAGAACTAGTCTTTCCTTTAAAAGACTGGCAAAGAATGACTATTGTGTTGAAAGAATTAGAATGGTACCTCAACTCAAGGGAAGACAGGTTTTATTTTTGTTGTAATGAGGTTCAAATCCTCAGTGTTGCAGGGCAGATTTAGCCCAGTGGTTCAGGTATGTGCCTTGTAAAAGTACAACGTCCCATGTTCGATCCCTGGTAACTACATACAACAATGCCGGGTATGGTGACTCACGTCTATCAACAATCAGTACCACACACCACAGTGCTGGGTGTGGCTCACGCCTATAATCCCAACACTCGGGAGGCACAGACAGGGGGACTGCGGTGAGTTCAAAGCTTGTCTGGGCTACATAGTCAGCTCCCGGCCAGACTAAACTACAAAAGCGAAACCTTGTCTCAAAATAACATAAAAAACAAAACAAAAATCCTCAGCCTTGCACCAAACAAAACCTCCAGCCCTTTTTATTCATTTTGATTCTTTAGACTCCTAAGGAACTGGGATTACAGGTGTGTAGTAGTGGGCCCAGCTTTAAAACAGGAACCCCCCCATATCAAAAGTCAAACTCAGGGCCTTGTGTTTGCCAGGGAAGCAATGTGCCACTGAACAACATTCCCAGCCCTTTAAGCTAGTTGATTATTCCTTATTTCTTTAAACTGTCAAATGATATAAGTGGGTCAAATAACATGAAAACCCAAATTTGTCTTTTTTCTGTGGGACAGGGTGGAGACTGAAACCAAGGCAGAGTTGGGTAGGAAGGAAATAAACTGGCGAAATGTTGTTCAATTTGGATGACAAGAACACAATAGGATGGGGTGGTTTAAAGTATTTGTGGTGCTGGGTGGAGATTGATTTCAGGTCTTTCACATTGAGGTACATATATATATCCCCACCACAGATCAACTCAGGACCCTTCATTTGCCAGACAGGTGGTGACACCACTGAGCTAATCCCTGGCTCCTGAAATATTTGTGTATGCCTGAAATTTCCTTCAGATTTTGACAATTATATTGAAAAATAAATATAAGCCCAGTTGTATGAATACGCTAAGTTGTATATACTGTACATGTAAAACAAAAAAGAGTAATAAGGAGCAGTATAAGGTGGTCAGGAACGGATAGTGGTAGTAATAAATATACAACAAATTGGAAGGGTCCAGGAGGCAGTTCAGGGAAACATTCCTAGAGAAGAGTAACCACAAAAGCCTTGAGACATTAAAAAAAAAAAAAAAAAAAAAAAAGCTCCTTCCTACTTGCCACTACCATGGCCTAAAGAAAGGATCATTAAAGGCAGCGACGAGAATCAGGATTTCACTGTAAAAAGCTCACTCCAACTACTGTGCAGAGAACGGAGTAAGAGAGCAAGATTGGGCAAGGAGATCAGTTAGATTACTGCAATGATCCAAAGAAGAAACTGTGCAATGACGCCAGGCCTGGTAGTGTAAAACTAATCCTAGCGCTAGGAAGACTGAGGCATGAGACACCAGCAAGGGCTCGGTAAAATATGTACGTTGAATACGTCTATTAGCCCAATGAAAACTATCCCTAAAACAAACTATCCCCAGAGAGGCTAAAGATCATTCAGCTAGTGAGTGACGCGCTCTCAAACTGAAAGTATTCCTGAATGCTTACCGTCCCTGGAATAGAAATGGGGCCTAATCTTTCCCCCGCGGTAACAGCGGATAAAAGAAAAGTACGTGAACCTCATTTAGAATAAAGGTTTTCTGCTCTCAGCTCTCTCCATTCAACATTCAACTTCCACACCGCAGCTGCAATACACCGGTAACAACCCCCTTCTCGCGCGCGCGCGCGCGCGAGCGCAAAGAATTATCCAGCCAACCTTCCCGCAGGTTTGGCGGCAAGCGACGCACTGACTTACCTGGGCCCCGCCCACCGTCCCATGCAGTCGCAGCAGGCACATGAGCCCAGGCAAATGTGGGGCCGAGCGGTCTGGAGAATGCACAGTACCAACATTGGACTCGGTTTGCGGCTGCAGCAACCCAGAAACGCTCTCCAGCAGCAGTCGGAGACGCGGGCCCGAGTTCATCGCCGAGAGACCCCCACCTCCGCCAGGAACCCCAGCCGGGGAACCCGCCGAGGGTCCACTAAGAACGGCTGCCGCCATCTTCTCCCGGCTCTAGCGGTGGCGTGGCGCGATGACGCAAACACACCGCGCCGGACGGGTGAGTGGGCGTGAGGAGGGGGCTATGGTCCTGCGCACTGGGTGAGCGGAGGTGGGTTCCTGGGCTCAGGTGGCTTGGAAGGGAGCATGCGCACCACGTGCTTGCCGGGGCGGTGTCCGGGAGTGGGAGGGAGGGGCGGGGCGGGGCGGGCGGGACGAGTGGGGCGGGGCTAAAGCCTGTCCAGTCACGGTATCGCACACGTGGTCTGAACAAAAGGCGCGGAAGTCCGAAAGATTTCCCTCGAGTGGAGTCTGGAGGCCCCTTATAGGATTAATGCCGAAGGTGCTGATCCCCGTGTTTGGCATCAGACATTTTTAACTGCATTTCCACCCTGAGAAACTTTACAGTATCTGCGCCTTTGAGAAACAAGCCGGAGATGTAGCTCAGTAACGCCGTGGCTGTCTGGCAAGCATAAGGTCCTGGGTTTGATTCCCGGTTCTGGAAAAGAAAAAAAAAGTGAAATGAATGTGTTATGCTTTAATATCTCGATTGCTTGGGAGAGTTAAGTCCCAGAGTCATTTTTTTTTTTCAAAATCAATCCTCTATCCAATTCAAGTCTAGGTATTCTGCTTCCAAAACACATTAAACCACTAAGTTAATTGTTCCCTTATCTCCAGTGCCACTCTGGTCCAAGTTGCCGTTCTCTCTCACTAGGCCTCTTAAAATAATTCCTCACAAAGCCCTCTGTTGCCTCTCACTGGTCCTGAGTAGTTCCTACTCCACCTAGCAGCCAGAGTGTGGCTTTTTTCTACTGTACATTGGTACTTGTTGCTCCCTGTTTAAACCCTTCAGTGGCTTCCAACTGTGAATTCAAGCAAGTCCTTTCTCTCCAGGGCCCCTAAAAATCACACAATCTGGCCCCAACCCACCTCTTTAACTATAAAACACTACCACTAGTGCCAGGCTCAGAGACAGGAAAATCCCACAATCTCTAGGTCAGCCTGAGTTCAAGGCCATCCTAACTCCTTAGTAGATGGGTAGATAGATAGAATACAAGCTCCATGAGAGGGATCTTGTCTTCTTCACAATTTTATTCCATCACCTGGCATGGTGCTTGCCTAGCACATAAAAGGTACTTAGTAAACATTTGTTCTCCCCCCCCCATACCAAGGATCAACTTATGACCTTGTGCTTGCGAGGCAGGTGCCCAACCACTGAACTAAATTAAACATTTGTAAGTAAAGAAGGAAAAGGAGGGCAGGGGATTTAGCTCAGTGGTTCTGGCACCTGCCTTGCAAGCACAAGGGCCCGGGTTGGATCCCCATTAACCACGTACAGCAATGCTGGGTGTGGTGACTCACGCCCACCAGCAATCAGAACCACATACCACAGTGCTGGCCCACACCTGTAGTCCCAGCACTCAGGAGGCAGAGGTAGAAGGATTGCGATGAGTTCTAGGCTGAACTCAAGCCCAGCCTTAACTATAAAGTGAGACCCTGTCTCAAAAAAAAAAAAAAGGAAAGGGAAAAATTTGATGATTATAAAAAAGGAAACAAAGCTTAGGTATATAGAGGGGGGGATTTGAGGGGGCAGAGGAGTAGGAAAAAATGAGAATTAAGTTTTATCAAGTCCTGGACAAACTCTCAATGTCAATTGTGATCTATTGTGATCATAATGTGTATATAAAATGTGCCCAAAAAATCAATTTTTAAAAAGTAAACATTTGTTGAGTTGAATAAATAAATGACTTTTGGATGAAGGACAATGCCTCTTTTTGTTGGTAGTAGTGATTGGTTTTTGTTCCCAGTGTTTGTTTCTGCAATGCCGGGGATTGAAGCCAGTGTCTTAGTATAGACAGCTACATTAGGTAGGAATACTATAGACAATCAGAGGGTTAGGCCTTTGGGGGAGACAGTGCAAAAGATGTGAACACATTACCACTGAGGCCTGAGGTGCATCTGTTGGAGGCCAGGCCTCAAGATACAATCAAATGATTAGGCCTACATACCTCCTCAGGGATAAGATAATTGTTATCACCTGGTCCAATAAAGGATCGATAGAAGTCAGTCACCCCAGTAGGTGACTAAGACCTGCTATCCATCCCTTCCTAAAGAAAGGCTTTATTCTTTCCATGTACACTTGCTATGTGACCTGCTTTTCAGTGGATCAATACTACTAAGCTGCTATACCTATAATCTTATTGTTGATTATAGTTTTGACCCACATGATATCCACCTCATGATTTTGCTCTATAAAACTTCCTTTGAAAAGTGGACTTGGGCTGGGGATTTAGCTTACGTGGTACTGCACCTACCTTGCGAGCACAAGGACCCAAGTTCAATCCCCAGGACTGCAAAAAGGAAAAGTGAGCTGTTGTTAACCCACATTCAGGTCCCCTCCTGTCTCTCAATAAAGTTGTCCTACTCTTAACCTCTGTTGTTCTTTAAAATTCATTCTTCAATTTCGGGGAGCACGAACTTAATGTATCAGGTTGGGAATTACATTTACTTCCCCCTAGGGCCAGGTACAGCATCTGCATTTTTTATTACCATTATTGTTAAATCTGTCATTTGGAAGTTCTGTGTGATTTGGAGTGCAAACTCTGGAGCCAGGCTGCTAGATTCAAACACCAACTGTGCTTCTTACTATTTGCTGACAAGCAATTTGTTACTTGTGCCTCCATTTCTTCATCTGTAAATTTAGAAAAGTCATAAAACCTTAACCTCTAGAGTTCAAACTGGCTATGTAGCCAATATCAAAGAAGCTGACATTGTAAAATGTTTAGAGCAATATCTTACACATTGTAAATACAATAAAGTGTTAGCTATTGTTACTTATAACCCTGAGAATTGATATCTTGGGAGTTCTTGCTCAACCCTCCAAATTACTATTTTTTTCCCTAAAACGTTCTTTTTTTTTTAAGTTTTTGGTTTGGGTTTTGTTTTGAAATAGTGTCTTACAATGTAGCTCAGGCTGGCCTTGAACTATGTAGACCACACTGCTCTCAGACTCGCAGCAATCCTTCTGCCTCAGCCTCCTGAGCGCTGGAACTACAAGTTCCTACCACCCCCCGCCTAAAATTCTCAAAATTTTACTGCTTAGATCTTTTATTTGGATTTCATTCGTGTAATATATGAAATAAAGGTCTAACTTCTTTTTCCCCAGTGGATAGAGAACTGTCCTAACCCTATTTGGTGAACATACCATTCTTTCCCTAGGAATTTGACATGCTACAAAGTGGGTCTGTACATAAACTCTGTTCAGTTCATGGCTCTTTTTAGTTTTATGGTGCCAATAACACAATTTTAACTATTATAACAAGCAATTATCTTAAGTGCCTAGTTGATCAACTATTTTTTCAGCGTTATCCTGGCTATATTTCAAAGTTGGTTTCCTAATTATGTTTAGAATCATGTCCTCCTCCCCAATTTGCCGTTTGATATGGTGTTAAATTTATAGATCATGGGAGGAGAATCTTCCTCGTGTTGTTTTCCCATCCATATGGTGTATCTCATTCTTTCTGAACTTCTTTAATAGTTTTATGAAATTATATTTATGCTAGTATCTCCTAATATAATAGAGTTTGCCAGGCATGGTAGTATTTGCCCATCATCTCAAAACTCTGGAGTCTGAAGCAAAAGTTTCAGGCTAACCAGATCTACCTAGCCAGTTTGAACACTTTGTCTTGTTTTATTTCATTTTGCTTTGTATTTTGAGACAGTCTCACAATTTTAGTTGAGGCTGCCCTTGAACTCACTATGTACCCCAGGCTGACCTCAGACTTGTGGCGATCCTCCTGCCACAGGCTCCCAAGTGCTGAGATCACAGATGTGGGTCACTATGTCCAGCTTACATAGCTAGTTTGAGACCAGCCTAGGCTACATAGCAAAACTCTATATTAAAACAAAAATCAAACATATACAATAAATTTCATTCCATCTAGACAACTATCTTTCAGTCTCCAAAGCACTTTAGGTATAGTTCTTATTACCTTTAGGTCATAAATTTGGTCAGGGTCAAATGTGAGTAAAAACGACTAATGAATCTAAAAGAAATGCATGATGTATAGCTTAAAAAAAAAAAAAAAACAGGAAAAGGGCTAGAGATTTAGCTCAGTGGATCTGGAGTCTGCCTCACAAGCACAAGGTCCCAAGTTCAATCCTCGGTATAGGAAAGAAAAAAAAAAAAGGACGAGTAAACTTAGAAAGTAGAGAGAGCGCTGAGGAGGGTTGGGCAAGGCCTGTATTTGAACCGTAAAGATGATCTGAGACTGTCTTGTGCTTATTGCTTTATGTTGCATGGAAAAGGTAAAGGAAGAGGTGTGAAGTTAGTTCAGTTGTTGATTATGAGGAGTATGAGAAGAGAGATGGAAGGAGAAATATATCAGTAAGTCTCCAGCTCCTGAGGTGGCACTCCAACATGACTTCAGCGTGGCCCCTCTTTTCTACTCTAGTGTTCTCATTCCTCGAGGCTAGTTTGTCTCCAGTGCTCCTGCTCCACTCCTTTCATTCTCCACACTGCCCAGAAGGATTTTCTAAAGAGATCTCATCGTGCCACTCTTCTGCTTTTCCACGGGTGCACCTCAGTCTCCTCCTCTTACACAAAATCCTCCACATGCTCCTGTCCTCAGCCCTCTAATCCCACAGCCACTTCACAACAGGATGTGCCCTGCCTTCCTTTCTCTTCACTCCAGCCCATCCTTCACAACGACTGTCCCGGAGGATTTCCCATCCTCTAGACAGCCTCCATGCCCGCGATGGCCGAGCACTTTTACTTCCTTTGTCTTCTGAGTCATACCTCTATTATAGCATTCCTGGGCTCGTAATACCTGTTAATGTGCCTCGACTATATAGGCAGAGAGGGCCCACGGTAATTCATACGTGCTTGGTATCAAGAAAGGGGGGATGGACGGACGGACGAACAGACGAATGAGTGGGTAGAGATGTCTGCGGGAATAAAAGAGTACAGGCGATGAAAAGTCAAGAGAAAATTTTTAAAGGAACATTGCGAGAATCGAAGATAAACACCAGAGGGAGCTAAGACACCGCAGTAAAGTTCTGGGCTGAGCGGGTGAGCGTCGCGCCCTGAAGCAAGCATCACGCAACTGGAACCGCTCACCCACGTGTGCATCCCTCCTCGCTCTCCTTCCCAGACTGTGTTTGAGCTCATTTCATCGCCTCCACCACCCCCGTCGCCTCCACAGCCACTGAGAAAGCAAACAAAGGGGAGGGGACCCCTGCAGGGCTCGGGAAGCCGGGGTGCCAATCCGAAGGCTCCAATCTCCAGCAAGGCGGGCGCCTTCGTTTGAAGAGGCCCAATCAGCTTCTAAAGAGTTGCGTGGGGCGGAGAGATGGGCGGGGAAAGTTGCAGAGGAGACTGCGCGCGGAGGGCGGACTCCCCCGGCGAGACCGCGGGCGGAGAGGGGCGGAGCCAATCACCGATCTGGTCCGCGAGGAGAAGGCGGGCAGCGCCCCGGCGCGCGCGATCTGGCTGACGCATCGGGCCTGGTTCTCTAAAACCCAAGGGGAGGGGGAGGAGGAGAAGAGCCGACGGCGCGCATGCCCAGTGGCACGGGGAGGAGCAGGGACCTGGCAGCGGGAGAGAAGGCTGCTTGCAAGCCGCGAACCCGGCGGGCGCGCACACCATGGGGGAGAAACCCGGGACCAGGTAAGGGAGGTGGGGCCACACCGCGGGGCAACGAGCAGCGGCGGCCCTCGGCCGGTGGCAAGCTGATCCCCTGGCGGGGACAACGAAGAGAGAATCCAGGCTCCAGACCCTTGGATCCCAAGGGGGCAGCCATCCGGGGCCGCACGCCTAGGTCCACGAGGATAATGGGGAGAGGGGATGGCGCGAGCCTGGGCCGATGCAGAAAGAGAGGCCTGAAGGGATTAGGATCTCGACGTCGGGTTCTCATGGAGATGTAGGGTTCGGACGACTGGGTTCTCCCGTGCAGGCTGCGATGCAGAGGCGGAGGAAGGAGGAGCAGGTGGCCAGCCCCAAGGGACTGTATACGGAAAGATTGGATGCTGGAAGGGGATCCTCCCTAGACTCCTGGCCAACCAATGGGAAGCCTCCTGTGCAAAACCCTAGTCGGGCTTCTCCCACCTGTCCCAGCGGCCAGGTGGCTCTGCTTCCAAACTTCTGCCTTCCCCTGGCTAACTAACAGCAACAGCTTCATCTTGAGGGAGCGAAGTGCATAGCGACCCTCCCCGAAATGGGGCTATATCCCTCTCCAAAGGGTGGAAAGGGGAGGCAGTTCTGTCCAGAGCACACACTCCCCGGATGTTTTCTGTGCAATCGAGGTTCCTTCCTTCCACTGACACCCTGAGTTCTCTTTTTTAAAATTTTGTCTCTAGCAAAATCCACTTCCTGTTGTGACCCCACACCCCCTAAGGGTAAGGGGTGAATGTCTGTGTCCCCAAAAGTAGGAGCAGAGGAAAAAACAGTTGGAGCTATATGCCTCAACTCACAGGGGTCAGCACCCCCTCACTTATCCTGCAAACCATCTTATCAGCCCCACCACTCCAGGTTAACGTCCAGGTTTCTGACCATCACGAGGACTCGAATCGAAGAGAAATGGTCAGAGGGAGGATTGGCATCCTGGATTAGGGTTAAAAACCCTTCAGAGAAAGGGGAAGTCACTGACTTGAGGCAGGCCCCCGAGTTTCCGCTGTGTGGTTCAGGGAGGAGGACAGAGTGACCAAAGAGGGACTGCTGACTTGGCATAATTCCCTCCACCCTCATCAGATTCTGGGCCACAGGAAATGGAGAGAATAGCCGGAAGTGCACAGGGGCATCTGCCTCAGCTCCCTCACACATACCCCGGGCACCTCCCTGGCCATTCCCATGCTCCTCCTCCTTGGCCAGCCTCAGTATGTCATGCCGCTGTCCCTCAGCTGGCAAGAGGTAGCTGGCTTAGGGTCCAAAGAGCAGGTGCTCTGTAGGTGCTCCAGGAGCCACACCCCATTTGGCCAGCTGATTGTGACTATTGCAGCCCTCTCGCAGGGCTTCTAAATGGGAGGAAGCACAGGGACAGAGGAACATCCAAAGTGGAAGGGAGAGAGAGGCTGGAAGATGCCACAGCAGTCAGTCCTCAAGTTGGGACAAAAGGTAGCGTGTTTATTCTAGCTGCCACCCTGTCCATGTTTATCCTCCTTTGCACTATGACCTTTGAGCAGGTCAGCCTTCAAGGACAAAGGGGCAAGCCTCTACTTGTTATAGTAGAAACTGGGGTGGTGGAATTGGAGGAGGGACGAGACAGTTGGCAGGATTTCAGTTTCTATTATCTGGGGACTCTTTCTAGGAACTACTGTTGAGGCAGAGTGGACGGGAAGGGGTAGGAGGGCGTTTCGAAGAGCAGAGAAACTTCAGGGTCTGCAGACAGTTCCCTGTCCTTCCGGCAGTGAGGGGAGACCAGGTTAGGTTTTCAGCAGGAGGGGGGTGGGTAGAAAATTTGAACTTGTCAGATTATCTATGCCATTTATAAAGACAGATAGTGTAACAGTTTAGTGGCTGAGGGACGGACTTGAAACCAAACTGCCTCAGTTTGGGTCTGAGTTCCATCTCTGCAGTCTCTGTGATCCTAGATAAAATACTTGACCTCTCCATGCCTCAGTCTCCTCCCATGTCAAATAGGAATTGTTAGAAGTATTGAATGAGATAATGATCTCCTTCGTGGAACTGTTGGAAGTACTGAATGAGGTAACACATTTGAAATACTAGAACAGCTGGGTATGGAATATTCACCCAATAAATACTGGCCATCACCATCATCTTCGTCACGTGCCTGCTCTGCGCTAAAGCTGCCTAAATGCACAAGGCCTCTGAGAGTCAGTCTGAGGAGAGAGACAAGTGATAAACAGCATACTGCCCTTGTGTGCTGTTGTATCACAAAGAAAACATAAATATGATACGACAAAAAACCAAAAGAAAAGGAGTGACGGGAGATCCCAGCTGGGTCGGCATCCGAAAGGCTAAGCTTTGAGAAATGAATAGGCTTTTAAACCGCTAAGGCCTGAGATGGGGACAGCTGGAGGTTAGTGGAGTAGGGTCAGTCTTTGATAATGCCTGTGACAGGAACGATTTGAGGCACAAAGGCCAGGGCTACTGCTCTTCCTACCCCAGCTGTCGTTGGAACTGGAGGTCAGACGGAAAGATAGCTAGCTCTGACCCCACCACTGCTGCAGCCTGGACGGTTCTTGGGATAGCCAGTGGCCTCTGCTGTGGAAGAAAGGAATTCATGAGGGTGGGCCGAAGACGAGAGAAGCCTTGGCCACTGGCTTCAAGGGGCTGCCATATAAGAAATATGACAGGCTTTCGGGAAAGAAGTGGGAGGGGGAGAGCTGGGCAGAGCCGCAGCCTGGGACCCAGGCAGGGTGAGCTCTGCATCTCAGCTCGGGAGTGATGCGATCCTGGAGTCCTTGCTGAGTCAGAAGGAGACAGTGGTTTCCCTTTCTGTTTGCTTAGGGTCTTCAAGAAGTCAAGCCCCAACTGCAAGGTGAGTCACTTAGCATGCTTATCCTTTAACGCTCCTGGGGCCTGCCAAACCCCAGCCTGGCCCTAAACCATCTCCAACCCCTATCTCCCCACTTCCTGTGACAGCTAAGAGCTGACTTCCTTCCCTTCTGAAGCCCCTTGCCACAAAGGCTGCTCATCCTGAGCCAGTCACAGGGCTGGGTGGGGCAGGCCTGAGGTCCCTAAGCCAGGCCCAAGAGGAGCCTGGTGCCACAGCCTGTTTATCCAGAACCCCCTGAGGGGACCTGGTGAGGGCAGCAGCTGCTGCGTAACTAGCTGGGCAGGCTGAGTCCTCCCCAAGGACCCAAACACACATACAGACACGCACACATGCACCCACACACACTCACACCTCACAAAATGAGAAAAGAGATAAGGGAGCAGCTAAGAAGCCTAAAGCTTGGTTGGGTCGGCTGGGAAACCCTACCACCCTCACCTTCCGATACTACTGGGAGAAACCCCTTCCTAATAGTCCAGCCTGGGGATCCTGGGACAGGGCAGCCACCTGTGGGGGCTCTAATGCCTTGTCACCATCCTCCCTCATCTTCCTTGTGACCCTGTGGCATCCTCAGCTCACTGTGTACTTGGGCAAACGAGACTTTGTTGATCACCTGGACAAAGTGGATCCTGTCGGTAAGTTTGCCCATAAATGAACAGCTCATCCTCCAAGAGGGAAGAGGGCATAGTACATATCCATAGTCCCACCACTCAGGAGGCTAAGGGAGGGGACCATAATTTTCAGTCCAACCTAGACCATTTTTGAGACTGTGTCAAAAAAAAAAAAAAAAAAGCAATATAGCTCAGTGGGAAAGCCCTGGGTTTAACCCCCAGGACCTCAAAAAATACAGAGGGCGAGAAGTTTCTGGGCCCAGGGATTGGGGGCTCCAGGAAACAGGCCTGCGTGTCTCCTCCCTAGATGGAGTGGTGCTCGTGGATCCTGACTACTTGAAGGACCGCAAAGGTACTGGCCCCGAGTCCCGGGGCCTGGATGGAGAAGGGCTCTGGGCCGGCATTTGAGGGGGCTCGAGAGGTGGAGGGCTGAAGTGGGGGCCCAGAGCGGGATTCAAGAAAGTACTATGCTGGGCCGGGGAGTTAGCTCAGTGGTTCCGGCGCGTGTCTTGCAAGCGCAAGGACCCAGGTTCAATTCCCCGGTTAACCATATACCATACTGGGTGTGGAGACTCACGCCCAGCAGCAACCAGTACCACATACCACAGTGCCGGGCGTGGTGGCTCATGCCTGTAATCCCAGCACTAGAAAGGCAGAGGCAGGAGGATTGCTGTGATGTGAGTTTGAGGCTGAACTCAAGGCCAGCCTGAACCACAAAGCGAGACCCTGTCTCAAAAAAAAAAAGTCCTATACTGCTGAGGAAGGAGCTGCAGCTGCCTGGGGACTGGAGGGAACCGGGGAAAGGGGAGCTCCTGACACTCGCCTTGCCCTCCCTTGCCAGTGTTTGTGACCCTCACCTGCGCCTTTCGCTATGGCCGAGAAGACCTGGATGTGCTGGGCTTGTCCTTCCGCAAAGATCTGTTCATCGCCACCTACCAGGCCTTCCCCCCAATGCCTAACCCACCGCGGCCCCTCACCCGTCTACAGGACCGGCTGCTGAGGAAGCTGGGCCAGCATGCCCACCCCTTTTTTTTCACTGTGAGGATGCCTCCACCTTCTGCGGGGAAGGGGTCTGGGACTGTGCTGAGATGTAGGGGGTGAGGAACCTGCTACAGGCAGATCTGGGAGAAGCAGTAAAGCAAAGCCCCAAATTCACCTCCCTTCAAGGTCGCCCTGTGTTCAGGAAGCCCTGGTCTCATGAAGATTGGGAGATTTGGGGCTGTCAAGAAGGACTGAAGCCTCCCCTCTCCTTTGTCACAGATACCCCAGAATCTGCCCTGTTCTGTCACACTGCAGCCAGGACCAGAGGACACTGGGAAGGTACTAGAGGAAGGGCTGTGAGGGTGCCTGGGCAGTACAGGCCCGTACACAGAAGAGCTGAGGGTACCTGCAGGGTAGGGCTGAGGAGAAGTGTCCGTAGCCTCCACCCCCTCCTGCCCACCCAGCACCTCTGATGGGGCGTGTGTGGTTCGGTCACTGCACGTGTGACGCGGCCTCCTGTTCTCCCGCCCTGCATGCGCCTGGGTGTGGGGCTGCCCACACATAACCGCTAATGAGCCTCTGCCGGGTGCTGGGCTGCAAAGAGGCAGAGGGAGAAGACAGTCCCCGTGTCCTTTACATCACGAAGGGACAAGATTTCACAAACAGGAGGAAGGAAGAGGGGGTGGTGATGGCAGGAGCCTTGGCTAAGATCTGGCCTTTCCTCCCCTTCTCGAGGCCTGCGGGGTAGACTTTGAGATTCGAGCTTTCTGTGCCAAATCACTAGAAGAAAAAAGCCACAAAAGGTGAGGGAAGCAGCCTCCTGTGTGGTTTAGCCATTTCTTCCCTGCTTCTTGAAGTCCCAGGCCCCCAGGGGAGGTGGGCGCTGGGCCTTGGGTGCCTGGGGACTGACCACCTCCCCTCCAACCCCCTCTCCAGGAACTCTGTGCGGCTGGTGATCCGCAAGGTGCAGTTCGCCCCGGAGAAACCCGGCCCCCAGCCCTCCGCAGAAACCACACGCCACTTCCTCATGTCTGACCGGTCCCTGCACCTTGAGGCGTCCTTGGACAAGGAGGTTGGTCCTACAGGGTGCCAAAGGTGCCATAAGGCAAGCCAGACCCTGGGGGAGGGGGAAGCACAGACAAGACGGGATTGTAAAGGTTGCCTCAGCTGGGTGTAGAGTTGCTATGGGTTTGGGTTTTGGGATGTGGGTGTGGGACAGAGCAACGTGTCTGGCAGGGAACACATTAAGAAGGGAGCTAGTAAAAAACATGTAATTCACATGACCCACCTCCCTTCGAAAGCTGTACTACCATGGGGAGCCCCTCAGTGTCAACGTCCATGTCACCAACAACTCCACCAAGACCGTAAAGAAGATCAGAGTCTCTGGTAGGAGGTGGGAGTGGAAGGGGACCTCGGGGGAGGGGAGGTCCTGCGCAAGTGGTTTCTACCACAGGGATAGCTCAGACTTTGCATCCTGAGGTGTCCCACAATGATGACCTGGTGTTTACTGTGGGGAGGGCCTGGTGGCAGGGTAGGAGGTGGAGGTGTGCGGGGGACAGGACCCATCCACGAACCATGGGCAGTGGCAGTGGCAGAGGTGTGGGGAGGTGATAGTCTGCATTTCATCCAGAGCTGCTCGACCCCACCCCACAGTGAGACAATACGCCGACATCTGCCTCTTCAGCACTGCCCAGTACAAGTGTCCAGTGGCCCAGCTTGAACAAGAGTGAGTATCAGGAGGAGCCTGGGTGCCGATCTGAGGAGTGAAGAGTAGCCCAGGGTAGGCAGTTCCTGCACCGTTTCACTAAAAGGGTATTTATTCTCTCCGATGCCAGCCTGTTCCAAGCAGTTAATTTTCTTGAGCAAGTTGGGCCAAGACTTGTCCCCTTGTAAGATGTGCCCAAAACAGCAGTGAGGGAGGAGACACTGCTCAGGGACCCTAGGGTGACTGTCACCAAGGCGAGCCCCTCCAAGAGTCTTGTCCCGTTGTCCCCACCTCCCAGTGACCAGGTGTCTCCCAGCTCCACGTTCTGTAAGGTGTACACCATCACCCCGCTGCTGAGTGACAACCGGGAGAAGCGCGGTCTCGCTCTGGATGGGAAACTCAAACACGAGGACACCAACCTGGCTTCCAGCACCATGTGAGGGCGGCTGGGGGCGGGGCCGGGAGACGCTTCCGTGCAGGGTCGGCCCTGTGCCAGTCCTTTCCTAGGTGCCAGGGAGGTATCAAAAAACAAAAGGAGAAAAAAAAATCCCTACATTCTAGAGGAGGGAGAGAGTGAGTAATCAGATAAATGGTTAAGTATTTCGCATGATGAGGAAGAAATGTTAAGGAGGCAAAGCAGCCAGAGACCAGTGTGCTGATTTTTAAATAGAGTTGTCAGGGGAGGTGCACACTGAGGAAGGACCCGGAGGAGGGGCGCTGTGGAGAGGCCGGAAGAAAGCTGTAAGGCGGAGGCTTAGAGGTGGAGCGGGCCGGTGTCTGAGAACAGTGAGGTGCCACTGCCCTCGGGCAGGAGCAGCCACAGAGTCACAAAGAGCTGCATGTCACTTCAGCTGGTGCCCTGGCACCGGAGACACGTACATGACCACACACAGCTGGCCTGGAGCCCAAGGTGGGAAGAAGGAACCATAGCAGAGGAGCAGGAAGCAAAGCACTATAGGCAGAGCTGATAGGCCAGAGAGACGTCCAGGAGGCTGAGTAGGGGAGGCCGTGGTGCAGCTTCCTCCATGATTCCTCAGCGGATGCTGCTGGAGCTCCGGAGACTCGTGTGGGTTTGTAGTTCCACCCAGAATCCTGACAAGACCCCCAAGGCAGGCTGGGTGACAGCAATGGACTCTGATCCTGCTCCTCTCCCCCAACCTCAATTGCAGCGTGAAGGAGGGAGCCAACAAAGAGGTGCTCGGAATCCTAGTGTCCTACAGGGTCAAGGTGAAGCTGGTGGTGTCTCGAGGCGGGTGAGTGACGGGGTTGGGGGGGTCCACAGTGGTTCTCCGGGGCTCTGCCTCATCCTGGTCATCCTCTTCATGTGGCCTCTCCCTCTCCCCAGGGATGTCTCTGTGGAGCTGCCTTTTGTCCTGATGCATCCCAAGCCCCATGACCACATTCCCCTCCCCAGACCACAGACAGGTAAGCACGTCACCCACCCGCGTCTCCTGCAGGGAGGGCCCGAGGCAGGGCCTGTGGAGAAACACTGGCCCTTCCAGCGCCCACCCTCCCTTCCCCTCTCTCCCCTCAGCCGCTCCAGAAACAGACGTCCCTGTGGATACCAACCTCATCGAATTTGATACCAAGTAAAGAACTCTTTCCCCTACTTCCCTGCTTTGACCCTCCTTTGATAGAGATCTATCCTCAGACCTCCTGGTTTTGTTTTGGTTTTGTTTTCTTTTTGGCAGGGAGGGTAAAGTATCAAACCAGAAGGCTTAGCCTTCTAAGGCTATTCCTGGCTCTTCCTTGTCCCTGGGAGAGGGTGGGGGCAGAGTGGGAGGCCAACAGAAGATGGAGCCCTCACCTCATGCCTCTCCTTTCCACCACCAAGTTATGCCACAGATGACGACATTGTGTTTGAAGACTTCGCCCGGCTTCGGCTGAAGGGGATGAAGGATGATGACTATGATGAACAGTTCTGCTAGGAGGGGCTGGGAGGGAGTGGATGGTGCTGGAGAGGTAGGGGCAGGTCCGAGGTCGCCTCTGTTGTTAGGGACAGGCGGGTATCCCAGCCACTCTTCCTTCCCCTCCACCTGCCAGCCAAGCCCTTCACTCCCTCTTCCTCCACCCCCCCAGCAAGATACGCACTGGACCCTTTGCTTGTTGAAAGTGGGCATTAATCTTTTGACTACAGCTGCGCTTCTCCAGCCCCCCAGAGGGTAGTGAGCTGTGTTCAAACCTAAAACTTTTTGGAAGGGGACACTGAGAACGAGGAGTAATAATAGGGAAAGGCGAGAAAACTGCCGTGTTGGGCCTCACACCAACATGCTCCTTCAGGCACTGTCACCACCGCCCGTTCCTTCAAGATGACATCCAGTGGGGGCAAGCCCGTTTCTTTGTTTCTGAGCATAAAGAAGAAAATAAACCTTTTAATAGGCACAAGTGTGTGTGTTTTCTCTGTAGCAGTTAAAGTGTGTGTAATACGCTCTCCCATGATGCTTCTCTGCGTTCGAGGGGCAACAGACACACAGGCTATCAATAAATGTTTATTAAATGACCTGCCTGTACTACGTCCCAGTGTAAACACTGAAACTTGATTTGGATGGTCCACACTCCATGGTACAGCCTGGTAAAGCCATGAAGTGAACTTAGTGATTTACAAGAGAAACAACCAACTTCCCTGCAGACTCGATGCTCCTGGGCAATGGGTAGGCCATGCTCTTCCCTATCACGGCTGGTACACATGACCACACTGACCTGTTGTGACCAAACTGGGTTCATTTCCCCTGTTCCTTATGGTCGCTCAAGCAGCCCACTTCTGGGGCTCAGTGGGACCGCATCTGCATGCCTCACCAGACAGCAGCCACACAAGGGACATCTTCATGGTGTCACTACTTCCTTTCTAACGCAGAAGCTGAGGTTTTAGATAGCCAACAGCCCAAGTCCCACCTAAGCTACATCATAGTGCTGCTACTGTGACATGCACAGGGGACTCCCCACAGCTTGGCCAAAGCCCAGCCGAGGCTGGAGGGTGTTACCAATACTCCACACACATTTCTCACCTCCATTCCCCACAGCCACTCCTATAGCTTACCGTTCTTTTCCTTTGTTTACACCTCCTTCAACCATTCTTTTTTTTTTCCCCTCTGTTCATTGATTTGAGTTTCCATATGTACTGTGTATAGTACAGAGACACAGTAGAACCCAAATGAACAGAATCCCTCTCCAGTTATAATATCTGTCCCCAAGAGAAGTATAGGCTATGAGAATGCACCACAGGGAGCCTGACCTAGGCTGGGTCATTGGGACAACCGCCCAGAGAAGTCACCTTTCAGCATAGAGCTGGGGTGATTTGGGAGATCACAGGGATGAGGATGAGCCTTGTGGATCACAGCAGCTGTGTGTGACAGCGAGGAGGAACAGTACACGGGGACACAGATGAGGGACTGGGACAGACGGGTCCTGAAGTAGCCTGTGAGGTGGACAGGGAAAGCTCACCTGGGCTCTCAGCCTGTGTTAACTAAAGCATTATGTGTCCTCAGGCTTTAAGCGCTGCCAAAATGCCAGTGACCTTGCAGGAGCAGCTAACCCTACCCATGCTGGATCTGTCACACAGAAGAACTATCCCCTATAAAACTGAGGCCTCTGGAGCTGGTGTGGTGATGCATGCACACCTGTCACCCCAGCAATTAGAAGGCTGAGGCAGAAAGGCTGCCGCAAGTTTGAGGATCGCCTGGGCGAGACATAGTAAGTTCAAGGCCAGGCTGAACTACAAAGTAAGACCCTGCCTCAAACAAATAACACAAAATGTAGGGCTCCAGCATCCTCCTGAATCCTATGACCTCAAGCTCATGGATCTTAAACTTCAAGTGAATCTGAACCCACTGGGGGGCACAAGAAAGATCCAGTTTCTGAGTCAAGAGGTTCCATGGAGTACCCCGAACCTGTGTCATTAACACAGCCTTTGAGGACAATGGCTTTTCAAAATCTTTGTCTTTAATGCATTATAGAAGGTAACACATGCACATGGTTTCTTTAAAGATGCACAACGCAAAACAGTAAACAATGAAAAGAGGGTCCTCTCTGGCCCCGGCCCACCCTTTCATTTCTGTTTCCCTGAGCCAAGCACCATCATGAGAGCCTGCGCTGCCCTTCATACTCACACACGCAGGCTGACAGATTCAGTTGTAAGTACAGAGGGCACCGTGTTCGGATGTCTCTACACCCCCCCTTTTTTTTTTAAACTTAATAGTGCATCTAGAAGTAGCCAGGTGTGCTGGCACATGCCTGTAACCTCAAAACTCAGGAGGCTGAGGCAGCAGTTTTACCATGAGGTCAAGGCAAGCCTGGACTACACAGTGCACGGGCGGTATAAACTACATAGCAAGATTCTGTTTCAAAAGACAAAACAAGGGCTGGGGATTTAGCTCAGTGGTTCTGGCGCCTGCATTACAAGCACAAGAACCCCAGTTCGATCCCTGGTAACTGCACACCACAGTGCCAGGCCTAGTGGCTCACGCCTGTCATCCCAACACTCAGGAGGCAGAGGCAGGAAGGCTGCTGAGTTCAGACCACTCTGAACTACAAAGCAAGACACTGTCTCAAAAAAACTAAAAACAAAAAAAAGACAAAAGTATCTAAAGACCTTTTCCTAAGCAATAAATATAAATCTACTTTATTCCCCTTTTTTTGGTACTGAGGATTGAACCCAGGGCCACCTCATGCCTGCCTGGCAAGCAACCTACCATTAAGCTACATCAGTATTCCTTTGAAAAATTTTATTTCTACCTGAACTGACAATTTTTAATTTTTAACATATGTTGAACTAATTTGCCGTGCCTGATTTGAACTGTCAATCCTCCTGCCTCAGCCTCCCAAGTAACTGGGATTACATAAGCTTATGTAACCATGCTGGGCTCCAGCTCATTTTTTTTTTTAAAGTGTTTTTTTTTAATGTTTTTTGAGAAAGGGTCTCACTTTATAGTTCAGGCTGGTCCTGAACTCAGCCTTGAACTCAACAATCCTCCGACCTCAGTGCTGGGATTACAGGTGTAAACCACCACGCCCAGCATTGTATGTGGTACTGATTGCTGGTGGGCATGAGTCACCACACCTACCTTTGTTGTGTATGGTTACTGGGGATCAAACCAGGGCTATTGCGCTTGCCAGGCAGGTGCTGGAAGCACTGAGCTAAATCCCCGGCCCCTCTCGCTGATTCTTTTAAAGAATAGCCTTCCATTGCTCACGTCACTTATTTTTACCATTCTCCTACTGAAAGACACGTCAAATGTCTACTGTTTTGCTAATTCAAACAGTATTGCAATAATTACCTTCGGAGATACATCTTCTCTATGTGTAAAATGTACCTACAGAACAAATTCCTAAAAGCAGCACTGCTGGATCAAAGAAGGTGAGCATATTTTTATCACTGTCAATCTAACCGGTAAAATAATGCCATTACCCAAGGTTTTTTGTTTTTATTATTTTTGGTTTTTTGAGACAGTCTCACCATGTAGTTCAGGCTGGTTTTGAACTCACTATGTAGCCTAGGGGACCTCAAGTTTGTGACGATCCTCCATTTCAGCCTCCTGAGTAGATTATTATGACCTAAGTTTTAATTTACATTCTTATGACCAAGTGTGGATGCACATGTCTGCAATCCCAGCAGGCTAAGGTAGGAGAAATGTAAATTCAAGTCCAGCTTACAAAATTTGGAGGTTTAGGGAGACTGTGTCTCAAAATAAAAACTATGTGGCTAGAGATATAGTTCAGTATGAAGGCCTTGGGTTCAATCTGCAGTACCAAAAAAAAAAAAAAAGCATTTTACTCACCATAAGCAAAGATGAATCCAATTTATTTATTGAGTTGATGTTCTTTTTTCTCATACATCTTTTTCTTAGTATACGTTTGTGTTACATAATCACTATATTCATTGTGGAGAGTTGGTACATGTACATGACGCATCTTAATTCTTTTTACATCCTCTTGCCCCTCCCAGCTTTCTCTCTCCACCTCCTGGTCCCCGTCATATTTGCAAAAGATCTATCTCACTGTTTTCTATTATATATCTTTTAGTTTGCTCTTTTTTGACTTTGTATTTCCCATATAAGAGAAACCACACAGTATTTGTATGTTCAATGTAATCTTTGTTAATTTTGTGTTATTGGGGGTTGGACTCAAGACCTTTGCACTGAGCTACATTCCCAGCACCTTTTTAAAATGTATTTATCTATTTATTGATTTATTTTACTTATTGAGACAGAGTCATGTTAGGCCTCCAACTTGCAATCCTCCTGTCTCAGCCTCTCAGAGATCTGGGAAACAGGCGTGCTCCGAGCCACCATACCCGGCTCAAAGTACCTTGAAGAGCTCCTCATGTATTAAGGAAATTAGCCCAAAGGAATATATTTTGCAAATATTTTTCCCAGTTTGTCACAACTTTTGCACTGGTAGTACAAATTATTTTAAAGTACACAATTCAATAGCATTTAATACATTTACAGTATTATGCAATTATTATCTTTATTCAGTTCCAAAACATTTTGTTTCTAGTATATTTAATACACATACACTTTTAAATCTTATGATACTCCATTATAATGACTTTTTTTTTTTTTTGGCTTCTTAGTCTTTTACCACAAAGACAGTTCTTCTTCCTTGTTTCTTCACTATTTGACACTTCCTTCTTTCCAGCCTACACTTCACCATCCATCATATCAGTCATATCAACCGCTATCTCTGCAGCACACTCATTCCTCCTCCTTCCAAGTCACAAGCCCTCAAGCCCCCCTGCCCCCCGGTCTGTCTCTCACCCCTCGGTGCTAACAGGGAGGCTGATGCACACTACAAAGAAAAAGCCCACAACCATACTTACTTGTTCATTCAACAATCATTTTTTTAACACATCCTATGTGCGTTGGGTATGGATTTGAGGCCAATGAAAATGTATGGTTTCCAAAATAAATCCGAGCTGGGCCAGGCACGGTGGCTCACACCTGTAATCCCAGCACTCGAGAGGCAGAGACACGGGGATCACTTGGAGCTGGAGGTTGGCCTGCGCTAAAGAGTGAGCTGAAGGCAAGCCTGGACTATATAGCGAGACCCTGTCTCAAGAAACAGAAAAAACAAAACAAATTCAGGCTCTGGATATGGCAACCCGTTGCTTGTTCACGTCCTTGGTCACCTCCCTATCCTGCTCCCTTCTTGCCAATTCTCTGCCCTCCTCATGCTTACAGTATGGAGAGCGGGGATAGAGAGATGAATGACTTCAGCTTCTCACCTCCCACTGCAAACACTGACATCTGCACCAGTTCTCCTACACCAGCGCCAAGGTGAACACGCTTCTCCAGTTCAAAGCTAATCCCTCCACCTGAGCTCACGTCTTTCTCCTCCCACCTCCTCCAAGACCTTGATTCATCAAACCACCTCCTTCTCCTCAACCTGTCTCTACTGGCTCTCCCTCCATGGTAAATAAACCCACACAAGCATCTTCTAAGAGGAGACAGAGAAAAGAGGAAGGAAAACAAAGGAAAAAAAAAAAAAACTCTCCTCTATTTCTAGGCCCCTCAGTAAAGTAACTCTCCATTTAATTCTTTTTCTTTTTTTTTTTTAAACAGGGCCTTGCTTTGTAGTTCAGGCTGGTCCTGAACTCAGCCTCAAACTCAGCAATCCTCCTGCCTCTGCCTCTCAAGTGCTGGAATTACAAGCATGCGCCACCACGCCTGGCACTGTGGTACGTAGTACTGATAGCTGGTGGGTGTGAGTCACCACGCCCCACACTGTTGTATGTGGTGACCGGGGATCGAACCCAGGACCTTGCGCTTGCAAGGCAGGCACCAGAACCACTGAGCTAAATCCCCAGCCCTCTCTATTTAATTATCTCAACTGTCATTTTTACGTCCTATTTTCAAAATACAGTAATGTAGAGTGTTCCCTCAAGTTACAACAAACCTGACATACAAACAACCAGGTTTAATTAGGTTAACGGAATATTTATCTACCTCTTGTTACCCACAGTGGATAGCCAGGTAAACATCCACATCTCAGCTGTATTGACTTTAGTTACACTCAGCCCTTGGAACTAATAGAATTCCTAAGTCCAGGGTCTACTACATATCCCCAGTTTAAGGAGTCAGTACTGCATGACCTACTACCATAAAAGGAGGCCCCTCCCTCCCCCAACTTCTTTTCCTGAGATAATCACTTTCACGTCTTTCAGATGCTCCTGGTGGCACTCACTTCCACAGCTCTAAGCGTGCTTATTTTGCTCCTTGATTTTTAAGCATCACCAGCGGGTTTCCCACTGGAGAAGGTGAAGATAGAGGCCCGTTTCATCCCTCTTATAATCACAGAACACTTTCCACTTTGCCCCCATCCTCTTTTCTCCCAAGAGAATTATATCAATTGGGGTTGTACCAATATTCAGTAATTAATTATGTTTCTAGTTGCTCGTGTTTTTGGTATGCTATGATGACCTTTCTCATCTCAGTTAAGTTTGGTTTTCCTGAAAGGTTGTAATTTTAAAATTTTCTTACTCTCCGAATCTAACACGAATTCAGGCCATATGCTTCCAAAAATCTACGTATCCTCTCAAATCATTTGAAACAAAATAATGTTCACTGGGGCTGAGGATTTAGCTCAGTGGTTCCGAGCATCTATCTTGCAAGCGCAAGGGTCGGGGTTCAATCCCGGCAACCACATACAATACTGGGCCTGGAGACTCATGCCCACCAGAAATCAGTACCACCTATCACAGTGCCGGACGTGGTGGCTCACTCCTGTAATCCCAGCACAACAGGCAGAGGCTGTGAATTTAAGGATGAGCTCAGGACCAGCCTAAACTACAAAGTGAGACCTTGTCTTAAAAAAAAAAATGTTTATTACTGAGCTGGGTGAGGTAGTATGTGCCTGTGATCTCAGCACTTGGGAGGCTGAGGCAGGAGGATCCCTGTGAGTTCAAGGTTAGCCTGAGCTACAACATGAGACTGCCTCCAAAAAAAATCCCACACAAACAAAAAAAGTTCACTTTTTGCAACTCCTTGAAGAAGTCTATCCAGATCCTTCAAATGAACTGAATGTTCTTGTATCTACTATGCTAAAATTCCTTTAGCTACAGCCTTGGGATTCCAGTTACCTTTCAAGAGTTAAGATCTTAAGTTTCTAGATCCAATACCTTTCTCTTCTGGTCTAATAACTTCCTGAGAAAGGGAACCTACAGGAGAAAAGTCTTGGAGAACTTCTGCAGATCAGAAAGTCTTTATTCTGCCTTCATAATTCAGAGTGTGTCTTTGGGAGAGTCTTAATACAGTCTCTCTTCACATCTACTTTTCCATGTTGATGCAACAAGAGTTGGCCAGCGAGGAAGGGAGCAGGTATCCCAGAACTCCAGAGTAAACGCGACCATAAGACCAATGGTTCCTCCATGGAACGTGAGCAGAAATGATACAGCGTACTTCCTCAGCACACCTCCAAGACAGACCCGTCTCCTCCATACTTTCCCTTCCTCCTTCTGTCAGCTGCAAACCCAGGATGGCAGGAACTTTTTTTACGAGACAAACAATGTCCTACAGCAGTGTTTCTCTGACGTAGTACACATACACATCACCCGGGGAACTTAACACGTAACTACTGACTCAGCAGGCGGAAGGTCAGAGTGGGAAATGAGATTCTGCAATTCTGACAGTTTCTCCTTCATGTTATGCTGCTAAACTGCAGACCACACTTGTGAGCATCACACTGCAAAGGATGGCACGGCTATGCCGCGAGTCTTGGTCACCCTGACTGGGGGTGGGGGGGCACAGTGAACCAAAGAAAAAATTGTTTACCAAGAAAAGTGGAATCATGGCAGTGTTCAGCCTTCACCTTAACACAGCATGGAATTCTGAACAGCCTGTGGAAATACGGAAGACACTGCACTACTCCGCCATCTTCTAGTGTGGATTGGCACTGTTAGGAGGCCCTGCACCATTCTGATGATAGGAGACCTGTTTCTCTCTGGAAGCTTGTAAGACATTTTTCTCTGAGCTTATTGTTCTCATTTTTCTCTGTTACACCAGGCATTTCATGAGCCCTTTTAATCTGGAAACCACCCCCCCCCACCATGTTCTGTTATCACTCCTAAAATGAAAGCCCCCTGGAGTAATTTTCTTTATTATATGTCTTTTCATTTGCTAAGGGAGTCTCTCAATTTCTCTTTCAATCCAGGGTAGATTTTGCTACTGCTTCTCCCGTGGTTTGGTTTTTCAAGTGTGCTTTCTTGGCCTTTTTCCCCAAGAGGATACACCTTCCTGAAGTTACTACAATACCAGCTCAATGTGTGGAAGTGACAAGCTCCTATTCCATCTCCAATTCCCAAAACCCCATTTAACATATTGTTCTTGGATACAGAATGTATCAGATATTAAACTGATAAGAACAGATACTGCATGGGATATTAGCTGACACACCAAGATGTTTTTCTCTTCTTCTTTTTTTGAATAAAAGTAAGGGTACTGCTATGTTGCCCAGGCCAGCCCTAAACTCCTAAACTCAAGCAATCCTTCTGCCTCAGCCTCCTGAGTAGCAGGGATTATAGGTAGGTTTTTTAAGATTTTTTTTTAATACTACCTTTTATTTAGGTAAGTTGTTCTCCCCTCATGTATTTTAGTCTCTATCTTTCATGATAGAGACTTCAAACATTTATTAGAGATCTTCAAATATTTAGAAAGCCTTTGTTGTCTGTTTATACTTAAAATTGCGGTAGGGATAAGGATAAGTAACGAGGGGAAAGAAAAAATTGTGATGGTAATAAAAATGGAAATAAAGCTTATGATACAGGGGGTGGGAGTTGTAGGGTGGGTAAGGAAATGGGAAAAAATGAGAATCAAGTCATGTTATATACTGGTACAAACTGTCAATGTTCAGTGTGATTATGATATTTATATAAAATGTCCCTATTTCATAATAAGAAAAAAAAGAAACTGAGGTAGTTCAGTGGTATACCACTGCTGGTTTTCATCTCCAGCCAGCACTACCACCACCAAAAAAAAAAAAAAAGAGGTGTAAGAAGCTGACTAGCAGCTCTACAAACACAGATCGGACTCACAGTGAGTTTCATGACGGTGTGACCTGGCTACCTGCTTTGGTGAAGAGCCCCTGATTTAACTAGGTCTTTTCTCTATGCAAACTTTCCAGAGGAGTGTCTCATGGGCTCTTACTTGCAAATCAGAAAACTGTTTGTCAGAGTTATGGCGACAAGTATTTTGTTTATAAATTTTCACTTAACCGATTTTCAATGCATTCATTTTTTTTTGAGACAGGGTTTCCCTTTGTAGTTCAGGTAGCCCAGGCTGGCCTCAGACTCACGGAGATCCTCCTGCCTCAGTCTTCCAAGTGCTAGGACTGCAAGTGTGCACTACCATCTCTGGCTCAATGCAGTGGTCTGTCGTTCAACTCTTCCCAGGCTAAAATATTTTTATTCAAGCTATAAACTTTTTCCTTCTCCAACAAAGAAATTTCCAGCATTCTAATAGATTGAGGAGAGAGTAGTTGCCCAGATATATGAAGTCAAAGAGGCGATCTGGCACTCTTCCTCAATAACCCTTGCAATTTTAGTACCACCTTCACCAAATTGCCAGTGACACCATTAACTTAATGGTGATTCATTTGTTTTCTAAGCTTTAAGTTACTACTTAGCCTCAAGCTTCTACTTAAAGTCTTGCTATTAACTTCTCACTAAAAAGAGTATTTTTCTTCTTTAGTTTTTTCAGTACTAGGAATTGAACCCAGGGCCTCACCCATGCTAGGCAAGTATTCTTATCACTAAGCTACATCCCATGTTTTTTATTTCATCTACATTGGCCTCTAAAAGGTGTTCCTCCTACATCAGCCTCCCAAGTAGCTGAGATTACAGTCATGGGACCTGGTTTCATTCTGTGTTTTCCTATAAACTGTTGAGAGTGATCTTTCTAGCTACACATGGTGGAACACACCTGCAATTCGAGAACTTTGAGAAACTGAGGTGGGGGGATCGCAAGTTTAGACAATTTATTAACCTAGTAAGACCCTGTTTCAAAATAAGTTTTTTGTTTTGTTACTTTTTTTTTTTTTTTTCTAAAGACAGGATCTCGCTGTGTAGTTCAGGCTAGCCTTGAACTCACTATGTAGTCCCAGCTGGCCTAGAACTTGTGATGATCCTCCTGCCTCAGCCTCCTAAGTCCTGGGGTTACAAGAGAGCGACCAGATCTCAAAAACTAAAATGGCCTGGGAATATAGTTCAGTGCAAAGGCCCTAGCTTCATTTTCTAGTTCCAAGACAGAAAACGTGATCTTTCCAGGAAAAGTAAATCTGGTTGTAACACACCTGCTGACAATCTTTCCAAGGCCCCGAGAGGTCTTCAGTATAAAGTCCAAAGTACTTAGTCTTTTGCTGATCCATCTCCCTCTCCAGTTTCAGTACTGTCACACCTCACAGCCACAGCATTCCATTCACTCCACTCAACTGAACCCCTGCAAGACTCTAAAATGTGCCAGGCCCCCTCACAGCACCATGCTCTTGTCTATGCTGTTTCCTTTTTCCACCCCAACCTCTCCCTCTCATCCCTCTAGTTAGCCCTTTAGGAGATGTTCAAGAACCACTTCCTCTGAGAATCTTTCCTCAGTAGTCCCTGCCATACATCCTACACGTCTCTCACAAAACATCTATCCGACTGTCACGTAAGTCTCCATCTCATTCATCTTTCTATCCCCCAAATTCAGCACCTAATAGGTAAGCAGAAAAGGAGTAGAGGCCTGAAGGAGCCGGTATCAGAGAACATCAGTTAGGATCAAAGTCTGGGGGAATCCTAGGGAGAATAATGTTAACACTCACCAAGCCAAGCTTTCCTCGGGCAAGGTTGGCAGACAAATGGCCCATGGCTATCCAGTCTGGGTGAATACCCTAGGACTCCCACCATCATCACCTAGCACCCAGCTGACGGTTAATAAATTCTTGTTGAAAAAAATTAAAAATAGTCTACAAGACAGTGTCTTGAAGGCAAACAGGTCTGAAAAGCCTCAGGCCAGGAGGGCAGTGTCGCCTCTTACCCGAGGTGGTCGCATGATGGCGGCACAGAGGCCAGCTAAGGACTCTGGGAGTTGTAGTTTTCCAGGCAGACCAAGAAGGGTGAGGCCGCGCTGGGCATCCTGAGAATTGTAGTGTACGCTAGAAAGTATCCTTTACGCAGGCGCAAACCGACAGTCACTTCCGGGCCCTGCGTCTCACTCATCAGGAGGAAGTCTTGGAGTTTCCCACAGAGACAATGGCCACCTACAGCCTGGCGAATGAGCGTCTCCGTGCCCTGGAGGACATCGAAAGAGAAATTGGCGCTATCCTCCAGAATGCAGGTTCGGAATGCGACGAGCTGATTATAGGGATGGAAACCGAGCCCGAACCGCGGATACCTGTGCAGACTGGAGACGCGTGGTTGGGTGGGGACCTTAAGTACAAGCCCTGCAAAAGATGGGCTGGGAGCGGTTGGCCTTTGGGCGGGGCTATACTGCCAGTCTCTGGATAACCCCGCCCTGTCTCCTCCCGGGCAGGGACTGTGATCCTGGAACTGTCCAAGGAAAAAACCAATGAGCGGCTCCTAGACCGGCAGGCGGCGGCCTTCACCACTTCAGTGCAGCATGTGGAGGCGGAGCTGTCGGCTCAGATCCGTTACCTCACTCAGGTGAGTGTATCTGGGAGATTTTGCAGGCCTATCCTTTAAGGAACAGGGAAAGCGGACGTTATATGAACCTCTCTGCCCGTAAGTCCTAGTTTCCTGTGAGTCACAGAACCGTAAGGCGAATTAATTCCCTCGAAAAGGAAGAAAAATGAAACTTAGAAAAGCAGAGTTTGGGGCCTGATCTGTGCTGCTCTGGCCAGTGGAAACGAAAAACTCGGAGCTTTATTATACACCTTTATTATACATCTGGAGTAACAAAAATGTAACAAATGGGTCCGAGGATTTAGCTCCGTAGCTCTGGCACTTGCCTTGCAAGCCCAAGGGCCTGGGTTCAATCCCCATAACCACATACAGTAAACCGGGGTGCGGTGACTCACACCCACCAGCAATCAGTACCACATACCACAGTGCCGGGTGTGGTGGCTCACGCCTGTAATACCAACACTCGGGAGGCAGAGGCCTCAGGAGGATTGCTGAGTTTGAGACTGAGTTCAGGACCAGCTTGAACTGTAAATCAAGACCCTGTCTCAAAAAAAGTAAAGTAACAAATGACTCAAAGGACTTGAGAGGCTGGATGGGGAAGTGTCTGAGGGGTAGCATGTAAGCAATATTGAAGCCACAAACTTGGGCTGACCTCCAGCCATGAGACCTAGATGCTGACATCTGGAGAAAGGAGACAGGATCAAGAAGGATCCAGAGTCCTTCCTTATGACAACTTCCACTATTTACTGAAGTTTACTGGATGCTGAACACCCTGTATTACTTAACCTACTCCTACAACTCTAGGAAATAGTTATTGTCCCCTCCATTTTACCAATGAGGTTAACAGAAGATAAGTGATTTGCTGTAGGTCACTGAGCTACCAGGCATTGTAACAGATCAGACTGAGAGAAGAATTGACACGAGACCTGATGCTGGTTGGGGGATGGGTAAGAGAGATAGTGCTCCACTAATCAGTCTTAACTGTCGCATAGGTGGCCACAGGGCAGCCCCATGAGGGCTCCAGCTACTCTTCGAGGAAAGACTGTCAAATGGCTCTGAAGCGAGTAGATTATGCCCGCCTCAAGCTCAGTGATGTGGCCCGAACCTGTGAGCAAATGCTGGAGAGCTAACCAAGGAAGTAGATCCAGAGTGTGAAGGAAGACCCTGGCCTGCACACTGCAACAGAAACCAGAGGCCTATTGGATGGATGTGTGGACTGACACATACATGCCCTCCTGGTTACAGTCAGCTTGAACAAAGGGAGAGAAGGTGGAAATGCAGAAGCTAAAATCAAAGCCTGCCCTTAGCTCTGCTCTGCCTCCTCCAGCAGGGCTCCTGCTGTCTACTTGATAAACTCAGGAGCTACAGATTCAGCCACCCAACCCACTTCTTTATGACTGTTATCAACCCCCACACCTACCCTGCCCTGTCTTGGCCTTCCCAAAAACTTCCAATGAAGGTACACTTTTCCTTATTGAAACAGCCAAAACATAAAGCAAGATTTTTTAATTTAAAAAGAAAGCAATAACAATTTTTAAAATTCATACTCTGCAGTATGTATAATGAGTAATACAGAAGATTAAAGGAGGAAGCCCAGCCTGTATATATCAGCATAGCAGCCACTGAAGGGAGAATGGGAAGCCCAGGTCTCGAGTGTGATCCTGGAAAGAACAGCTGGTGTGGTGTGAAGGATGACTTGTGACCGAAGGGAGACGTCAGTCTCTGGATAACCCTCAGCAGAGAAGCTGAAGCCAAGTCATTAATGAGCAAGAGCCTGGAGCCAATGTCTGCACAAAGAAGAGTCAGCAATTCTAAAATTAACATTAAGTGGTTTAAAAAAAAAAAAAAAAAGCACAGAACTTGTCCAGGCCATTATGATGCAATATAAAAAATCATATTTTATTTGTTATGTATTTATTTTTTGCAGGACTGGGATTGAACGCACTCATGCTAGGCAAGTACTGTATCACGAAGCTATAACCCCAGGCCCCAGGTTTTGTAGTATTGTCTATTTTTAAAGGGGGAGACTAAGACAACTTTTAGTAATAAATTTGATGATTTACTAATATGTATGAGAAATCATATTTTTTGTCTTGTTTTCTGTGGTACTGGGGATTGAACTCAGGGCCTTGTGCATGCCAGGCAGGCAGGGTGCTACTGAGCTACATCCCTGGCCCAGAAATTATATTAATTATATAAAGTATAAGAGCAGTCAGGCCATACTCCCAGGCTTCCATTCTTTGCTCAGGCTTTGGAATCTGATGTTGGAGGTTGTGGATAAAGCTATAGATCTGGAAAGGGTAAAGAAACTGAGACATGAGTTCTGAGATCGGGGGAGTTTGGGGACAGGTGGGAAGTGGGAAATTAGACTCCCAGATACAGTCTCTGGGACCTTGTACACAGTGAGGGCTCAATAAATATTGGTGAAATGAATGAATGGTGCTTACCTCTCTCCTTAGCTCTATCTCCTGCCAGCCTGATCTAGCTTCACCTTGCTCCAAGCACCACCAGCTTTAAAGGCCACGCTCTGGGCCTGGGGCCCATAGTAGCTTGCCACCCTCTGCTCTCTTATCTCCTACTCACTGGTCTCTGGTTGACTCTTAATAGCTAGTTTATATCCCACAGTGCAGGAGCCTTAAATTTTGTGTGATGGGCCAGGTTTCTAGCTACCTGAGAACTACAGGGAACAGTATCCATTTCAAGGAAGGTTCAGAGTCCCTCAGTGAGGGGTTCCCTGGTTACTTTTATCATTGCTGAGACAAAATACTCAACACTCAAAGTTGAAGAAGAGAGTTTATTTTGGCGCACAATGTGTAGAGGTTTTAGTCCACGGTCACTTGTCTCCAAGGCGTCAGAGAAGGTAACAGTCCATGGCAAAGCAGGCAGAAGGGAGTTAGCAGTGAAGAAGCAAGCAGCAAGCCACAAGCAGCCGCCATAGCAATCCTGTTATATTCTATCCAAACAGGTAGCTTTTACACCCAGTGTGAGATACTCATCCAGAATCCTAGCATTAAACCTTTGATCTCATCTTTATATACCATAAATCCAGCCATCGCCAGAAAGCTCCACCTAAGATTCCATGAGGCTTTGGGGGCACTCTTAGACATAAGATACAGCCCCTCGAGAGTAATGTGGGGACCTGTTCTTCCTTTTGCACCACAGGTAGAGGATGACTCCAGTGAGCAAGAGGACAATGAGCAGGAGGGATATTACGGGCACCACAGCTGATGGCCCATCAGTTGCACCTGTTTTTTTTTCCAGCTGTTTCTGGTTCTCCTTGGCCTCTTGCCCAGCTCCCAGACTGGACCCTACAAGGGGAGTGGTGGTTTCATTGAGGTGGGTGAGCTCTCTGTCCAAGGACAGTGTTCCTGACGGAAGGGGAGGCTCCAGAGTAGATGGCGAGGCTGATGGCAGGTACTTCCGAGCAGGAATGCTTCTGTCTGGAGGTGCCCCCTCTGTGGGCTGAGGAGTCAGGGTGCCAGGGGAAGAAAGATGTTTCTGTTGGACCAGATTCTCCCAATAAGCATGTCCACACTCTGAAGAAGAAAGAAGTAAAGAACCAGGGTTATCAGGGCACGGGTGACAAAGCAGACAGATCTAAGTGAAGAAAACTGAAATGGGAGGGGGAATGCAAAAGGGAGGAGGGAGAAAGAAAAGGACAAAAAAGGAAAAAATGGAAAGAAAGCTTTTGTACATAATGGAAAAGGGATGGAGGAAAAAGCAGCAAAATATTTTATGTACCTGTACATATTTGTATCCAAGATATACCAATAAATGTTTTGCTTAAAAAAGTATCTTTTCCTCATTTATATCACAAAGTTAATGGCTGCCACCCACAAAACAAAAAAAATTAAGAAAAAAACAGCCCATATACTTAATCAAAATTTCACAGGACAGACGATCCAGAGAAGACCATTTTTTTGCTTAGAATTGATGAAAATGGACAGCTGTAGAACTGGGCATGGTGGCACATCCTTGTAATCCCAGCACACAGGAAGCTAAGGCAGGAGAATCACTTTGAGTTTGAGAACAACCTAGGCTATATAGGGAGAACCTGTCTCAAAAAAAAAAAAAGATGCAAACAATGGATGGTTGTACAGAAGTACGATTAGACAAAAAGACTATAATCTAGTGGTAATAAACAAGGAGAAGGACTGAGGAGACCTGTCCATTCAGATTTTATTTACTTACTTATATTTGAGACACAGTCTTACTTTCTAGATCAGGCTGGCCCTAAACTTAACTATGTAACCCAGGCCAATCTCGATCTCATAGCAACCCTCCTGCCTCTGCCTCCCAAGTGCTGGGATTACAGGTGTGAGCCACCAGGCCCAGCACTGTGATAAGTGGTTATCAGGGATTGAACTCAGGACCTTGCACTTGCCAGGCAGACACCAGAACCACTGAGCTAAATTCTCAGCCCTTCCATTCAGATTCTTTTTGACCTCCAAGTACAGGGCAGACCTGCATGGGATGGGGGCACTGACTTACTTTGAGGTAAAGTACGTCACATAAATTCTAGCTAGCTGTCACACAGAGCGGTAGGGAAAAGTCAGCGACCTTTTTGCTTTACAGGTTTTTTTTTCTTTATTGTAACAAGGATTGAACTTGGGACCTTGCGCTTGCAAGGCAGGTGCCAGAACCACTGAGCTAAATCCCTGGCAATTAATTGCTAAAATGCTGTATTTGGGGGTATTATGTTCTGAGTCCCAGCAGAGGACAGAGAAGTAAGTCAAGTACAGCACCAAGGGGACAACTGAAGGCCAGGCAAGGTAGGTAGCAGCAGAGGCAAAAGACAAGGAATGGAGCAGACCACAGGTTGAGGTCACTGGGCTGAAGCAGTGAGTGTTCTGAACTGGAAAGTCAGGAGGCTTAGATAGGCCCCCAGCTGTGCTACAGAATGAGTGTGAGACCTTGGGCATCAGGTCTGACCTCTAGGGGGCCTGTCTCTTTCAACTGTCCAGTGAGGATGACTATAGTTCCAACCACCAAAGTACTGCAGTTGGGAGGATTAAAGGAAAACACAGTGTCAGTGTTGCATGAAAAGCCGGGCAAGCAGCCCTGACATTACACGAGCCAGTTATAGATAAGACTCAAATAATACTTTATCTTTTAATAGCTGTGCATTTATTTCAGAAGAAAAGTACAACTTGCTCATGAAATTTATAACTTCCCAGATGTTATTAAAACAAGTTGTAAATGCAATAAAAAACAAGTTGTAGGGGGCCGGGGAGTTAGCTCAGTGGTTCCGGCGCCTGTCTCGCAAGCGCAAGGACCAGGGTTCGATTCCCCGGTAACCACATAACAATACTGGGTGTGGAGACCCACACCCAGCAGCA
>PVIR01014191.1:0-40774 GCA_004026965.1 Petromus typicus | reverse complement strand
TATGCACTAAATTTAAAAATACTTTAAATCCACATATCAATGAATTTGATTTATGTGTATGCCTATAAATTATAATGATGATACTAAACAATTCCACAAACACCAAATATTCCTAGCTTCTTTACAGTTCACCTATTTTTTTTTCATATAGTGCCTAGGAAATCACTACATAGTTTCTAATGCTGTGGTGTACCAAAAATCTTTAAAATTCCCTACATATGAAATCATGCAGTCAGAGTGCTTTTGTATCTAGTTTATTTTAATCCAATTCAGCCATGTTGTTGTGTACTTTAATAGGTTGTTTATATTGCTGAATAACATTTCATTTGTCACAATTAACTTATGGAGTCACACATCGATGGAAATTTTGGTTGCAGATGTCTAACAACTTCAAATAAAACTTGAATGAACATAACACATGCATGTTTTGTGAGTACATACACATGTTTTTATTTCACCTTGGTAAATGGCCTAGGAACAGAATGGCTGAGTCATCCAGGTAGTATGTATTTACCTATTTAGAAATATTTTTAAATGATTTTTTAATTCACTGGTAATGTATTAGGTTACTAAGAGCAGTGAATGATAGTTAAAACTGCTGCACAATTTTGTCTTTGTTGTGGCCATTGCTTTAATTTCACTTGTTCTAAAGAATGTGTAGTCATATGCTATTTTTGTCTTTACTTGCAGTATTCTAATAATTAAAAATTCTAAGTATCTTTTCATGTATTTTTTGGTCATTTATATCTTTTATTTCTGTTTAAATTTTGCCAGTTTTCAGACTGTATGGTAAGACTTTTCAATATATTCTGAATGCAAATCCTTTCCTGATATATTGCAAAGTTTCCTCTTAATCAAATTCTTATATTTTTATTTTCTTGGGGGTGTTAGTTTTTATTTTAATAATATCCAGTTACATTTTATTTTATACTTCATGACTTTATATGCTTTTTATTCAGTTTTGGCCCACTCTGACTTTACAAAGACACTTTCTTCTAGAAATTTATATTTTCTGTTCTGTTTATTGTACCACAACACACACACACACACACACACAAAGTTGAATTGATGAGTTAGATGGTGACTCTCTATGTAAGGTTTTGAAGAACTGCCAGCCTATTTTCCAAAGTAACTATACCATTTTATCGTCCTCCCTCAATATGTGAAGATTCAGACTTCTACACACTGTTCTCAGCATTTGTTATTATCTGCATCTAAATACTAGTCATAGTTGATATAGGTATAAGATGTGTCTCATTGTTTAGATTAACTTTTTCTGAAAGCTCATTAATTTTATCACCTTTTCTTGTACTTTTTAGCAAGTTATATATCTTATTTGAAGATTTATATTTTTCTGAAGAAGTATGTGTAAATCTGGTGATAAACATGATTTAAATGTTTGACAGAAATCATTTGTAATGTTTTAGAAGCTTGAAGTTTTTTGTGAAGGATGTTTTAGCTCTAAGTTCAGTTTTTATGAAATTCTTCTGGGGTAGTACTTTCTTTTTAGTCATTCTGGCTAACATACTCTTTTAAAAATTCTGCTGTCCAATTGGTTTGTATTAAAAAGTTTCTAATATTTTCTCATTTTCTTTTAAATATCTATCTACGATTTGTAGTGGTATATCAGGTTCTACTGAGAAGCAGAACAGATGAAATGTGCATGGGGTTGTTATGGGAATTGCTTCATGCAATTATGAAGACTGAGAAGAGCTCCCGCATGTCACCCATGTACTGGTGTAAATACCAAGAAAATTGGTGACACAATTCTGTCCACGCCCAAAGGCCTGAAAACCCAGGTAGTTAATAGTGTCACTCTCAGTCTGAGGGCGAAAGTCTGAGATACTCTGGAGCCTCCGGGGCTCCGGAAAAGATGAATGTCACCCCTGCAGAAAAACTGTGTGACTAAAAAATACAGTGGCTGTTTAAATTGTTCCCTCCAAAAATTATTGTAGTAGAAGACACATGGCCATAAATCCCACTCAAAACACTGCCTCAGCCTTTGAACACACTTCTCCTGCAGCTCTCTCTACTTCCTGAATCAGTGCTGGAAGTCTGCTTTCCTTAGTGTCTTTGATGGTGCTGCTGCACCTGACTTGAGTTAGAAATAGATTGCTGAGTCTCGATGTCCTTTCATGGTCTTTTTGATGTTGAGAAAGAGCCAGAAATTGCACACTGCTGGGCCGGGTACAGAAGGTGGATGAGGACGCACCATAGTTTTGTGAGCCTGCTTCTGCTGGATAGCACTTGGCAGCAGCCTTTACCACACACCTAATGAAGACTCTCGGGAGAGAGGACTTCCACAACTGCTACAGAAAGCGGCAAGAATGATAGGATGAGTGTGTTTAAAGTGACAAGAATTTTGAAGGGGTTGAACAAAACTATAAACATTGCTTACACATTAACCGTATGTTTTGATTGCCCTTTGTAAGTAAACTCACCTTTCCAATTCTTTTTGGTTCTATTATAGTGAGTTCTGCTGTAATTCTTGGGAAATGTTCACATATTTCCTCATAGAAAGCATTCAAATTAATTCTCTTTTATTTCCACATCCCACCTTCAGAGAGTGACAGTTGGAATCACAGACCATTTCCTTCAAACTCAGCTCACTGCTGAGTCAAACCTGCTCATGTCCTTAGGCCGAGGCTTGTACAGTGTATCAAGGTTAAAGGTATCTCTTCCCTCCATCTTCACCTCACTCCAGCTTGGCTTCTTTTCTTCTTTTCTGGAGACAGAGGAGAAAAGACAGATTTTGAGGTTCCCACAACCCACGCTGTAGCCCCCACTCTGTTTCCCCAGCAAGTCTGGCGGAAACAGGGAAACCTGGAAACTGCTCACAAACCTGCTGTTTCTCTGCGTTTTGATTCTTTTCCATGACCTATTTTTTTTGGTTTAGTGTCTTTTGGACTACAGTGCAGTTGTCTTATTTGTCTGGAGTTTGAAATAGTCCTGAGGAAGGGTTGTGCTAGCAGGGCCTCACAACCCTAGGATCGGAACTGAAACTTTCAGTGTTTTCTCTCTATGGGCTCTATTTCATTTTTTATCAGAGTCCATAGGCAATTGCATTTTAGGTTACAGGGGAAAAGAGAGTGACAAAAAAAACAAAACAAACAAACAAACAAACAAAAAACATTTCTATCATTTATTCTATAACTCCAATGCATGAGGAGACTTGGAGAAAGGAGGAAAGGCAGTCTGAGTTTTATTCCTGTTTGGAATTAATTTGTTGCTTGTGTTTGAAAAGTCACTTCACATCTCAAAGGATCATTATGTTGGGGATTATGTCACTAAGCCTCTCTGTGGAAAGTTTTCACAAATTTCAAATTTCTGTCTAGTCTAACAGGTTGTTACACTCAGAATGCTGACACAGCTAGCTCATTAGATTTATTTTCTATCTTTGAGTATTGAGAAGTATGTTAGCATTAATTTATCCATTTTGAAAAACTAAAAGAGGAACCTAAGAACGATGCAGGAATTATGTTTTTTGTCTATCTTACAGCCAAAGTCAAAGTTGAAACTAAAATAAGGCTCTCATGGCCTTTAGCAAAACATATATATCACCTAGATTTCAGGCAGCTTGGAATTAAGGATAAATCCTATCTGATTATTAACTTATAGAACTCTTTCATTTTTTATAAAAAGCAATTAAGAATATGATGAACCCACAGTAAGAGAAACTGTCAGAAAGCTTTTTATGGTTTTGAGCACTTAGAAGAATAGAAATGCAATAAAATACATTAAAATTTATGGATTTAAGGCTTCAAATACTGTGACTATAATTTTTGAACTTAATGAGCTTTTTACTCTTCAGTAAATGAATAAGGGATAATTTTGAAATTGCATTTACTCTCTCATGCCGTTACTTTCATTTTTCTCTCCCCTGAACTGGCCCCCTTGTTCATTAGACCTCTTGTCTAACTTGATATTGGCTCACAGGAAAATAAGTTACAAAAAAAAAATTATTTGTGATTTCAAACCTTAAGTTTCACTTAATCCTGTGGGGAAAAGAACAAAAGGCAAGCAAATGACTGCTAACGATGTAAAGAATTGCAGTTTTTATGTCGTTTTGGAGACACTGATACAGGTTTCGCCTGGACTTTGAACTTAGATAATAACTGGCACTTTTCCTGAAGCATTATCAAATCAATTTCCTTGCCAAAGCCATTTAAGCAATGAACACTTAAATATATTCTGCTTTAAGGTACTTTATCAGCTAATTCACACTTACTGTCCTGGAAATTTCACATTGGGATGGTACATATGAATACAGCATGATAAATACCAAAAATAATTGCTGAGAACCCCAGAATTTCAATGGCTGTGAATAATTTATTTTCTCTTTCATTTCAGGTTTTCAAGGAACTTGTCCATAATTCTCTTGCTAATGTACTGTTAAACCTTTATTTATTTATTTATTTATTTTTAGGTTTTTTGAGACAGGGTCTCACTTTGTGGTTCAGGCTGGCCCTGAGCTCAGCCTCAAACTCACATCACAGCAATCCTCCTGCCTCTGCCTCCGGAGTGCTGGGATTACAAGTGTGAGCCACCACGCCCGGCATTATGGTATGTGGTACTGGTTGCTGCTGGGTGTGAGTCTCCACGCCCAGTATGGTATGTAGTTACTGGGGAATCGAACCCGGGCCCTTGAGCTTGCAAGACAGGCGCCAGAACCACTGAGCTAACTCCCCAGCCCCCAACCTTTATTTTTTACTCCTAACTTATTTATTAGTAACATCTCTGGAACCAATACATGATTCATTGTCTTATTATGACCTAGATATTTATTTCTGGTGTTTGAACTTGTGATACAAAGAAAAAACCTAGAAGAGAAACTGGACATTTTGAGTACTTGCTCTGAGTTTTGCTGAATAGTTTTTGATCCACTAAGTAACTGTCTAGTTTCCCAGTGTTTCTAAGTGGAGAAATCTCAGTGTCGTTACTATAACACAGGCTTGAATGAAAAATTTCTAAGGAAGGTATGGCCTTATTCTTCAAGCATGTCTGTGCATGGTAATATTTCAACATGTCAAGTTTTGATGTGAGTAGGGCCAGGCTATCTAACTTTGATAAAATGACGGGATGGAACAATGCAGTTTCTCATGGTATAAGCAGCTACAGATGCTAGAGTTAACATGTTAATTCATGAAATGTGTATGTGAACTCATAAGAGGGGAGGAGTCTGAGGTTCTAGGAAAGAATCTGGAGAGCAGTAGCATGATTAATGCTGGATTCTTGTGGACACTGAGGTTCTAGGAAAGAATCTGGAGAGCAGTAGCGTGATTAATGCTGGATTCTTGTGGACACACTTTTGCCTGCACGAGCAGGGAAGTTGAAAAGGAGGGGCTGAACCTCAGGATCTGGGTTGGTTAGAGCTACAAGATGTACAAACTTTCATTTCAATAACTACAATAAAAATCGAATCCAGTGTGTGCCTAACAGAAGTAAATACTGAAGCACACTAAAAGGTTGTACAGTCCGAGTCAAGAGGAAACCGCCCAGGTCTGTTGAAATGATAACCCAATAAAAATAGTTTATAGAAAGTTAATAAGAACTAAAGGGTGAATTAAAGGATTTAAGATTAAATTGAAGCAAATTTTGTAATGAACCAATGAGACAGACACATGGGACAGGAACTTTAGAATATGAATGGGCAACATATGTTTAGGAGGAGGTCCACAGGAAGATAATATTGAAATAAGGGAGACTACATTTGAAGAGAACACGATTTCAAAATTTAAATTCTACATATTCAAGAAGCAGAAGTTTTGCAAATTCTGAATAATTCCATACTTAGACACATTTTTTGAAAATGTAGAATACCAAATTTAAAAAAAACATATAAAACATAACTAAACAGAAAAGACATTACATTAAAATATTGTAAATTGACTGAATATGTGAAACAAAGAGTGAAGATCAAGATTGTGAAATAATGTCTTCAAGATATAGAGGGAAAATAACTTCCAAACTATCATGCTCTCTACCTAGCTAATCAAGCAAGAGTGAGGACAATATAATGTAAGAAAATTATAGATAATACAGATAGAGAGATTTCTCCTGACAGACATTTCCTTCAAAAAGAAACATTTTAAATCCCAGAAGATGGATATAGGAATCAAAGGTGAGCAAAATATTAAGAAATGTGTATATAAATATAAAATTAAAGTGTTATCATCATCTTTATATAAAACTTCAGATAAAGTTATCAACTAAATATTAAAATTGAATGTAGAAATTGAATTAAACCACAAAAAATGGAATGGAAAATTGAACCTAATGGTGACAAAAAAATTAAGATACCTTATCTTATAATACACTAAAAATCAATCCACTAGAAGAATAGAAAAGAAAGTTAAGAATAATATTTTAAATGATTAACATATATTATTATATTATAACTAAGAGAATATATGGGCTGGAGACATATTATATGAGTTTGAATTTTGTTATATTTTATTTATTACTTTCACTGTCCTATGAAAATTATTTAAACTTGCTTGTGCCAGAGTCTTTTAATATTTAAAATGAGCCCAATAATAACAATTTCAGATAGGTCTTATAACTACTAACTAAGGTAATATATATGCAATTTTTTGACAAATAATAGCATTATATGAGTAAAATGATCATGCCCTACAGATTTTCTGGCATATCATTTCAGTTTATATCATCCTGTCCAGTGTAATTACTAATACTCCCATTCTTTCATTTTAAAGATGTTCTCCTCTGGATGATGCATTATGTAGACACATTATAACTACCTGTGGAATTAATCCCATATGAATATGTGAACTGGGATTCCCATAACAACACAGGTTATAAATAATGTCTACTGACAATATAATTTGTTAGTCTAGCACAGCTCATCAGTAGAATAAGGCAGTCATCAAAAAACTTAATCCAAGCAATTATTTAAAACAATGATTTTCAAACTCATTGTTCTTATATCCACTTAAACTATTAAAATCATTGATGACCTGAAGTACTTTTTGTTTTGGAGGTTAAAATTTTGTGATGTTTAGCACATTGGAAATTATAATATAAAAATAAATATGCAGCTACATATACATATTATATAAATGTGTACATACTATGTAGATGTATTAAAATTATAACAAACACATAACACGTGAACAAGTTTATTTTGATAAAATGGTCCCATATTTTGAATGAGCATGAAAGGACATAGTTGTACGTTGGGACCCACGTAGAACAATTCCATTTTCTTCCCTGGCCCATGTGTCCTACTCTCACAGAGCATAGGGTTTCCCAAACTCCACTGAATAGTGAAGAAGGTACTCAGGTAAGTTCAGAGACATCTTAAGACTACCATCCAAATAATCTTGACCTCATGTCTTTTCTAAAAAGGTCCCTTGGACTCCCACAGCCCTGGGTTAATTAGATATCTTATAGGGAGTTAGATAGGAGCCAGTACAGAGAGGAGGCAGCACAGAGTACTACTGAGGGACATTCACTGGTCTGCATTATAAAAAAGAGGAGGCGCTGCTTCCCCTAGAGAGGAGAGAAGTGATTGATATTTTAAATGGAAAATTCATTGCATGTGACTTATTTTCCCATTGGACCCCCATTTAATCATTATTACCTGGGTGACTGTATTTGTAATCTTGTGGGTTGGTCATGGTTCTGTCCTGTCCACCTTATAATTTCCCATTAGATCTTACACCTTTCTCCCACCTCACTTCATGGCTTTGCTCAATAAAGCACTTTTGAAAAAGGGAGTCAGGTGACTCAGTTTCCAGTTCCCCTTCTGTCTTTTTTAGACAGAAACATTCTTTCTTTCAATAAATTTTTTCCTACTCTTACACTGTTTTTCCTGGAAATCATTGTTTGATTATAAAGAACACAAACTCACATTTCAGATATCTAATAGGTTTGGGATTTAAAAGTATTCCCCCTATATTGATAGGACTGTATCTTTAAGGGCACTGATTTCAAACAGTGATACAGTGAAAGAAGGATAGAGAGAGAAAAAGGGACAGAGGAAGAGGAAGAAAGAGAGATTTCTGCAGAAGTATACTTTACTGACATTACTTAGAAGCACTTGCACATGAGTGCACCAAGAAACAGAATGATTATTTTAGTTAGTTTTACTATTATTTCTAAATTCTCTACCAATAATGAATTCTTTGTTATCTATACCTAACATAGACTTCTCCTCCCTCCATCCCATCCTGGGTACATGGCTCCAAACAGAGACAGAAGTAAATCTAAATTCATCTAATGTCAAATTGTTGAGGTTGTATCAGCCACAGTGTGTGAAGTGGTTTGTCTATATTATGGTAGAAAAGCTACCTGCTTACATGTGCTCACCGAAATCTACAACAAAGCAAAACCCATCATAGATATGAGACCTAGTAGAAGAAATGTGCTAAATACTTCAGGAAGGCAAAGAAAATCGTGTTATCATTCCCTGGACTCCAAACATATTCATACTAAAACAGACTCATTTACAGCCACGTAGTAGGAGTTTAGATCTCTGAAAACTTGAAGAAAATAGTTCATTATTATTCTGAGATAATTGCTGCTGTAAACTCAGTCATTCAGCCTCTGTTTTTACAACCTGGCATGTTCCAAAGAACATCATCTGCTTGTCGCAAGCGCCTTGTTTTCCAGGCTCCTCCAGCCTCCTGACTCATCAGCTGGGGCTTCCAGAGGAGAGAAGGTGGAGGATCTCCAGCACACGTCCTCCAACACACTCTCCCGCACCCCGTGTGCTTTCCTTGGTGACCGGAACGTCGTGTAGCTACACAAAATAGCTGGAGCATTTCAATGAAGTTCAATTGCAAGGAAGTAAAAAGGGTAGATGAAGCAGAGCATCTCTACAGCATGAAATGAAAGGCACAAAAAGGTCACTGTGAAATTCTAGGAAGTGGGCAAGTAGTGTCTGACTAATACAGTAAACTTCAGAAGCTCGAATTTTATCTTTAGAAGTAAGGAAAAATGCAGAAGTCCCTAAACTGAGAGATAGAGAGGGGGAATAACAACGCCAAGGGGTAATACTGACCATGGTACATAAAGTCCCTAAAATGATCACATGTCTGAATTGGAAGGTATTATACAGATCATCCAAACCAAGTTCTTTATTTTATAATTAGGGAAATTAAGCCCAGAATAATTAAAGCATTATGAATTGATGTTTAATTGTTCTGTTGAGATGAATTCTTTGAAGCTGTTTGAATTGGTTCTGAACTCCTCAGGGGGATCAAGAGATTCTTCTGTCTCAGCCTCCTGAGGAGCTGAGACTGTAGAAATACATCTGTGTACCAAGCTTGAACTTGAAGTCCTTAATGCTGTTTTTTACTTGATCAGCAGACCAACTAACAAATGAACAGTAACTCTGAGAATCTTTGTGATTTTTGAAGGACTATACATCATAGATGCTATTTTTCATGTTTTTTTTATATTATATAAACTTTACAACCAAACTCAGCGTAACAACATCCTAAAGTTGATACGAAGTTTAATCAATAGATTGGAAGCTTATAATTTTGAGTTAGCCACATGATTGAATAAAATTCAAAAACACTATTTAGATGCTTAATGCTTGCGTGTAATATTAACTGTACAGAGGAAACCTGAAATAAATTCAGCAGTCTCTCTGACCTTGGAATATTTACAGTTGTGTCAATGACATTAACTCTAATAAGCAAAAATAAATAAGGCATTTTCAAACACACTGAAAACATATGACATAGTTTAATTCTATTTTGATAGTTTAGAAATACTCACGAAATTAAATGGACAAAAGTTCTTGGAGAAATATTAAGTCCTTAGATATAGATTGGGGAAGCAGGCCATTTCAGATTGAAAAAAAAAATGCACTCATATAGGCAGGGAGACGTAAAGTCCCTGCCTGCTTTTGAAAGAAAGATAAATAGAGTAGGTGTGTGGTGTCTATACAATGCAAGGGATACAGTACAGTTGGTTTCTGGGATGTGGTGTTCCCCTTATACACAATTTTTCTTTGAAACCTTATATGTGTGAAGCCTTTACTTATAGACTTCTCTTATGTATCCATGATGATTCCCGTGTATCCTTAAATATGTGTGCCCCTTATTACATTATAAATCAATCAGCTATCATTCGAACCTTTAACCTGAGTAACTTGAGTAACCTTTAACTTTGAGTGACCTCAAAGAGTCTCTAATTATCAAGCCAGAAGAATCCAGGTAAGCCAGGATCTAAGAAAGCTGGAGTAACATTACGCCACTCTGTAGAGTCCTGACTAGAACGAGGTGGGTTGTTTAGTTTGCATTGTGTGTGTTAGTAGCTGATTGTCTGGGAATTACCCTGTGGTTTCTTAGAAAAGGAGGAAGACTTCCTAGGTTAGGGATGGGCTATGAATTCCCCTTTTCAATATGCTTCAAGATTAGGAATAGTGTTCAGGAACAACACCTTAAGAAATTTGATAAATGATTTGTAGTGGCATATTTTGTAATATTTTCATTATACAGCAGATGTAGAGAATAAGAAGACCTTGGGGCTGAGGATGAAGCTCAGTATTACTTGCTTACCTAGATAGTGCAAGGTCCTGAGTTCAATTCCTGGTACAAAAAAAAACCAAGGATACCAATAAGTATTAGAATATTTCAAGTGTGACTTACATAATTGTAGAAGAAAAGTGGCCAAGGATATAACAAATACATGTGTTTCTGGCATTATGGAAATTGAAATCAGGGCCATTGTGACGCTAGGGGAATAGATGTCACTCCCAAACCTGCTAGATATCAGAAGCATGAGTTCATGTTCTCTGAAACTGATGAGTGGATTGTGGGCACAATGAAGGTTAAGAGTAGAAAGAATTTATTGAGAGAAAGAAAACTTCTGTCTAAGAGAGATAGAAGGGGACTGGAAAGTGGATTACCCACTCAACCCACTTTTCAAAGGTGTTTTATTGAGCAAAGCCAGGAGGTGAGGTTGAGTTCAAGGTAGTAGAAAACTCTAAGAGCCAATGGGAAAAATTACAAGGTGGGCATGAGGTGGGACATATCCATGACCAACCAACATGATTATAAGTAAAGTCATCCAGGTAATATTGATTAAATGGCAGTCAAATGGGAAAATAAGTCACATTCAATGAATTTTCCTTTAAAATATCAGTCACTGCTCTCTTGTCTCTAGGGGAAGCAGCTCTTCTTCTTTTTTATAATGCTAACCAGTGAATGTGCCTCATTTGTTCTCCATGGTGGCCCTTGGGTATGTTGACTGTCAGGTGCCACCAGCTCATGCATGCTAATAAATACACTCCAACAATGCTCTGGTAACATATTGTGTGGGTGAGAATCGCACCTGGGTTTGTCATGTGGGTTATCTTTTTTACCTTTACTATTTTCTATGTCTTGCTTACTTCAGGGCATTCCTCCAAAGAGGAATGTGAAGGGAAGCACATCTCACCCCTGAATCCAGAGATCAGACCAGAGCTAGCCAAGTAAACTGCCAACAATACTGTAATGACTATAGGTTTAGCCAGAATAAAGATGAACTGATGGTGTAAAAAGTTACATCTTAATGCTGATGTGTCATTTATATAATGAATTCTTCCTTTATTTTTTAAGTTAGAGGATAGGAAAGAAGAGGGAAATGTATGGGTAATAAAATACTTTTAAAAGAGGAAAAGTTAAAAATTAGGCATGTGTTTTGTAATGAATTATTAATTAGAGATATTTCTACTTTTAAATGTTCACCAACTAAGGCATAATTGTATTGATCAGTAGCAAGGATTTGAAAATGGTTGCTGTGGTAGAGCAAAAATGAGGCAATATTATTTCTGTAATATTCTTTCCTACTGAATATGTCTTTAAATTGAGGTCTTTAATAAAGGAAAAGGATTCTGCTCATTAGCATGAAGAGAAAGTGATTTTTAATTATCAAGATTTACTTGTGGATTTTCAGTTTAAGGGCCAAAGTATTTCTCCATGTCTCTGAGAGTGCTACTTGGAAATCAATTTTGAGAGTGAGAGAGAGAGAGAGAGAGAGAGAGAAAGAAAGAGAGAGACCAGATAAACAAGAAAACTAAAGAGTTCAGGAAGACTTTCACATGCTTAACTAAAACTTTAATGAAAAGATAAGAGAGACAAAGGAACCCCTGAAAGAGTTTCTGGCTTGAGTTTGCAGTATATCTGAGTGTCTCCCCGTTTCTTCATCAGTCTGTACTGTCTGTGTTGCAGTCAGAAACAGAATAACTGGCCCCAGCTGTGCTTTTGAAGTAACATGGGAGAGCCAGTCTGCCCGGACTTCTCACAGCCTTCGCTCGAAAAGGAAGGGCCCTTTTTTTGTAAAGAGAAACATAACTCTCTGCAAAAGCCTGGCTGATATCTGACAGCAATGGAGAATAATTAAAGTTCTCCTCGCAGCAACACCTCTTCTGCCAACCCTGTCCTCTGTCATGGATGCTTCTCTGCGTTAGTAAGAAGTCAGATGATGACATAAGATTAAAGGCGTGACGGACATATGTCTACTCACTGCAGGTGCTACTAAGCCGTGATTTAATGTCAATATCCTAGTTAATGGAAATGCAATTATCTTCATAGCAAATATTAACACACCCATCTCACGACGCCAAGCCTCTGATGCACGCTTGGAGGACGGGTTGGGAAAGTGTTTCGTTTAAAGTCTTCTCAGAAGCGGAGCACAGAATGGACTAGATTTATTTTACCTCTGACAAGCCTGAGAAACCGAGCTCTTCCTGAGCGAATGTCTAAGTGGCCTGGACGACAGAGCGATAGCATAAAACGGCCCTGTTTCAGGGAAAAGACTCGGTGGCACGCACAGTTCTCCGCAGTGAAGATTTTATCCTCTGCCAAATCTTGCCTTTGTGTGGTAGGATGTCCGAGCGGGACTTCACCCCGTGTGTGTGAAACAGCAGAGGGCTTCTTGTGAAGGAAAGAGAGCGGCATCAGGAAGAGGAAGCCAGCGGCTGCGTGAATGGTAATGAGTTCAGAGGAGCCGCTGAATCGTTCGCCTTCCGTGGGCTTCTCTCTGCAAAAGACCAAAGGGGCTTCGTTTAATGAGAAGATTTATCTCGGGTGCCTGTGTTGTGAGCAATGTTCTCACGTTGTTTAAACAGACAACATCAAAATGCCGGGGTTTAAAGGCTGGCGTATTACTGAAACACTCAAGGAATCCCATAACAAATATATTTAAAATACACCATCTAAATCCTTTCTAAAGGGCACCTCACATTAATCCCTCGGCTGGGGTTCCTCATTTTTATAGCATCATTTATCACTTTAAAGTAACATTAGTTTAGCGGCTAAAAGCCGTGGCAGAAAACCTGCCCCGAATGTTAGAACATTAATGACTTCAGCAAAAAGGCAACACTTTGAAAGACCAGCCTCTGCTCCCGCTCTTTCCCCTAGGTTATAATCACAGATGCGCAGAGCAGTTGCTGCTATATAAATAATACTGCAATGTGGTTGCTGTTGGCAAGACCAGACTTATTTGTAATGCTAAAGGGTAAATAACAAAAGGTTTGACAAACTGACTCAAGGCGAGCCTGCGTGTATAGGGGTGGGAGGCGGGAGCGATAAGGGAAGGAGGCCGAACAGGGCTCTGCTTCTGCTGCAGATTTTTCTAAAGAAAAAAAAGGAAGCATAAGGGAGGAGATAAGATGTAGGAGTGAGGATGGAGATACCAGGGCATCGGAGCTGCAGATACAATGTCTGGCATCAGGCATCGCCTCCCACCACAGCTGAGGCTGCGGATGGCCATCAGACTTAGGAAAGGCGCTGAGATCCACTTAGAAGTAAAAAACAAAACAAAAAAAATTCTAGTATTTGTGAAGGCAAATTACCCACATGGCTTTAGACCTGTCTTTTCTCCCCTCAATTAAAATATGTTTGAATGTCTTCTTAACTTTTAGCATCTAACTTTTGGGGATGTGACACTTGCCTTTTTTTTTTTTCCAAATCTTTATTGGTTCATTTTATATACACATCATAGTCACTTTCAGCGTTGACAATTTATACCAGTATATGATATGACATGACTTGATTCTCATGCCTTTCTTGAAATGCTCTTATCCGTGTATAAAACGGAGCCGAGATGGAAATGCCACCGTTGGAGCTGTGCAGATGAAGTGTCAGATCTTTGAGCACTCTTCTTTTATGGATTCCCTTGGCTCTTGTTAACTGAGTTGGTTATTTCTAAAGGTTGCCCAGGACACTATGAGCACACTGCATCAAGAGGGACTACTCTGTGGCCAGTCTTTCCAGCTTCCAGAATCCCCTCACAAGATGTAGAGTCCTTCAGGACCTTCCCAGCAGCCTCCTGGCTTCACTACTTACATAACTGCCAGGCTCATCATCTCAAGGTGAAGTTTTCCATCATCTCAAGGGTGAATTTACCACCCTTTTGGTTCACAAGGGTAGAATGAGAGCAAGTTTCTCATCCTGCATTTTATTTAGTCTGTGGTGGGCACCTTCCATCCGCCCCTTCACTTCTTCTGTCTCGGGGCCCCATCTGGCTTTTGTTTTAATCTCTAACACAGCAGATGACATTCGCTGCCAGTGGATCCTATTTTCAGCTCTCTCGGGCGAGCTGCACAAGCTGAGCCATGCTACCGACTTTACTGCCAGTTTTAAAACAATGAAAAACCTCGCTGTTATTACTTCCTCCTGACCTAGGCAGCGTCGAAAATGATGGATTCTGATTTTCCTGCAGATTTGACAGCCTGTTTAAAAAGCAATTTATCTATCAAATTATTCACTTTGGATCTGGCCAGCATGAGATGTGCTCACTGCATTGGAAATCTTTTCCATGGCGGGCGCTTGGCTGTGTGTTGTGATTCGTTGGTCTCATATTCTATGCAGTGGAAGTTGCTGATCTACCCCTGCTAGCCTGAGCTTGAGACTCTCATGACAGTCCTAAAGCACAAAACAAATATAGTTTTTCTAAGGCAGACCTAGGGCTTCTGGAGCAGTTTCTTACCTAAAGTTGCAATGGGACCCCGACAGCCAGTCTGATTTGTTTTATCCCTGATTCTATAGAGCTTTGCTACTCGACAGAGTTCAATCAGCTTCTGCAGTGCTTTATCACCTGTTAAAAATGTGGAAGATCAGGCCCAATTCCTGGCCTGCATGATCAGAAACAGTATTTAAAGAAAGAAAACAAAACCTCTTAGGGGATTCAGAGGCACCAGAAAGTTTGGGAGACATTGCTGTTTATCACACATGAAGTCTGCCTTTTACCCAGGATCTTCTTTACAAGTCCTGTTGTCATCACTGCCCAGCATCCTGTAGATGTAGACTTGTCCTTATTCTTTGCAGATGTTGCCTTTGCAGTCTATATCCTGGCACCCACTACATAGATGCCTTCTGACCTAAGTGCCAAGATCCATGAGCATCTACCTTCAGGTTCCACTTCTCCCTGCAAGGATGCAGGCTACAGATCAAAACCTTTTATAGACTGAGTGCCAAAACTTCTAATGACATCCCCTGCCCCTGCTACTTCTTTCTGAGCATGCACATGACCTCCATGTGTGCTATTATCATAGCTTAAACACTGACAGAGCTCTATCTGCCCATCATAGCACCCGTGTCATTGGCTCCCCTCTGTTTATTGTCCTGGAGCTTGCAGACTGGACACCCTCCAGCCTTACGATCCTGCTTCACACTGCTCATCATGGTGCACACTTCTGAATCAATGTAAGTTTATCTTCATTAGTCTTGTGCTGAGTAGTCTAACCTTTCCTTGTGTAGGTAGGTTCCAAAGTGTAAAGATTACTGAAACTCAATAATAACTACACATGACTTTGTAGATGGAGGGGAATTCAACTTTATCTGGTGGCTGGTGTTGTGACTTAAATCGTTGAGCTTTCAGCTGCCTGTGCAACAAATATAACTTCAGCCACATCTAAAGTTGTGGTGGAATATTTATAGTAATGTGCACAGAAGCACTTGGAAAAGTCAAACACTAAAATACTCTTGAACAATTTGACTGGCAGATGATTAGAGGACAAAACTGTAACAAGGACTTAGAGGCTGCTCCCACTAAAAGTACTGATTATACTCAGGCCTACAGATGTGTGATAAATAGCTAAAAGCGGGATTGAAGTTGACCATCTTTGCTTTCCTTTTATATCTGTCTCCTATGCTACCTACAAACTTCAGGACAGATGCTTCCCCAAGTCAAGAAGTGGACAGTGAATGGTTGCTGGGCTGCTCATCTAAGACTGTCAACTTCCTCCTTCAAGGCCAAAGTCACCAAGATAAAAGTCAAGTCACCAAGTCAACAAGACAAGAGTAAGAAGATGTTTACCAGATTCTGGCACGATGACTCCTGTAGGCAAGTTGTCACCTGATGGAACTCACCTCCTGAGCAGAGGTCATCTCTTTACAGGGCCTAAATTAGCCCCTGCAGCTACCATAACTTCCCTGGGACTTCACAGAGTGAAAACTGATACAATGATCAATAAGACCATGACATGTTCAAGATCGCTAGCTCTGCGAGCTCTCCACTTTTCCTGTCTAGCCCCAAGGCTGTTGATGTCTGCCCAGAGAATCAGACTTTCAGTCATTAGATTGCTGTGTTCCTCCCCAGGGGGACCAAGCTGAGAATAAATTCCTATGTTCTACATCTGTCCCTTTGCTTCACCTTTTGGCATTGAGGACCAGCTTGGGTTCAGTGGTGACTCAGGAGCAAGCCTCTGCTCTAGTATTTCAGCCATGAAAAGATTCATTTGTAACTAACACATCTCGACTACAGATATACTTTGGAGATTGTCTTCAGGCTGTGATAAATAAAGAACAACTACCTGATTTCTCTCATGGGAGAAACTCAAATATTAAAGATGAAAGAGCAAAATAAGAGATGTATAATAGGAAAGAGGGAGATAGATCTTATGCAGAAGGTAAAGAGACCAAGAGACAGAGGGATAGGGGGATTGGAAAGTGAAGTCAGATGGGTTGGGTGCATATGCCAGCTCCCAAGGGGAATGTACACATATGCACTGAAGACATGTACTAATAAAATTAAAATTAACAAAATGACTTTATACAAAAAACTAATAATTTAAAGGAGATGTAAGGAAAACATAAATGCATTCTGATTTAATAACTATTGAGTCACAGATTCTTAATTTTAATTTTTTAAAGATTATTCTATGTGTTTAAGACATGTTAAGCTTTTTTCAGAGGTGAAAAAAGAAATTTTTAAAAATAAAAAACCAAACAATACAAATGGATGAGACAGGGAAAAGAGCTTGGAGGATCGTCCTTAGATTCGCACTCAAAGAGTTCTGTGCTGGGGCTGTCACCCGCCTTTCTGTCCTTCCCACCTGTTCCTGTCTTCGTTACCACCACATGCAACAGAGGTTCATTAGTCACCTTGCCTTTTCCTTCAACATATAATGACCCTTCCCCCTTTAATCTATGGTAAAGAAAAAGACCTAATTCTGTTTACATCGCCTCAAAACTTCATATTTATGTACAATTCTAAAATATGACGAGATTTGCCTCTGCCCACAAGACTGGCCCGGAATTTGATCTCAGTTATTGTTTCAGAGAAGCAAATGCTGGGGTGAGGAGATCTCTCCCTTGTGTTAGTGCCATGTAGGTATTTGAAAAGCTTTTGGAGTTGACAAGCTAAGCCAAGTATCTACACCTTAGATTCCTGGTTGTTCCTACCAAGGATGAAGATACAGGATATGCCAAATTTTAGGCAGAATTGTTTGATTTCTAAAGATCAGTAAATAATTTTACATCTAAAGGCTTTCATGGACCAGCTGTGATACATTTCTAGGTAATTTTGACTCTTGGGCTACAAGTCTGCTAATCTCCTCCTTGAAAATTTGATGGCAACAACAACAAAAAAAGGAAACAAACCCCTCAAAGATGGGGGGTTGTAGATAAGGCAAGGAAATGGGAAAAAATGAGAATCAGGATGTGTCATGTACTGGTACAAATTCTCAATGTTGATTGTGACCATACTGTATATATAAAATGTACAAATGAAATCAGTTAAAAAAAGAATGATGTATGTGACACAAAGAATGTGATTATTATGTACTGCAAAAAAACCCTGTATCATGTAATACAAAATATAGAAAGGATACAGAGGCCTATATCCGTCTAGACAGGTGGAAAGAAACAGAAAGTGAAACCTAATTTTTAAAATTTTTATAAATTCATTAAAATGATAAGACTATGATAAGTTTTAAGTTGACTAAATTATGCTTTTTTCCATATAAAATTCCATAAAAATTTTAAATTTAGCTCAGATACCATCCATGGCTTTCCTGGAGCTAAGAAGTTATTTACCTAATGAAATTAATTGGTTTTTCCTCTATATCAAATCTTATTTTGCACTCCTTCTTCCCTCCCTTCCTCCTGCTTTTTTGCTGGCCTGCTTACCTGCTGGCCTTTCTCCTTCTGAACTAGCTCAACATTTGGTGTACAAACTCAAGGAGGAATATCAACGTATAAATTGAGCACTTACCCACTATTTATGGAATTTACACATTAGCAAAGACACATTAGCTAATTATGCAGGTGACTATTCTGTTTAAAAAAATGATCTATGAACTCAAATAGTTACCATGCATTGAATGAGTTTATAGAATTATCTGTTCCCCTGCTGTACTATAAATCCTCTAAAGAAAGAATTCTGTGTGATTGATTTACTATGCTCCCATAGCACCTGGCTCAGTAACTGTCCCATAGCAAACATCAATAAAAATATGCAGGATTTACTGTCCATATGAGAACATAACAAATTCCACAAACTCTGAATAAATTTAATTTCTGCCCTCTCTCCACTACTATACCTCATGATCCAGGCAGACTTGGAAACGGACACTCATAGCCCCAGGGAGAGATGAAAGTCCCTCCAACAATCTAGCAGATGCAAAAGAACAGACACAGAGTCTGGAGACATAGATAGGATCTCTGTGTCTTTGAGTTCATTAAATACAGTCACTTTTCCTTTCAGACCTTGATCTCCCGAAAAATAAGGTATGGACCAAATGATGTGCAGACTCCTTTCAAACATGACAGTGTAAAGAAGAGGCCCTGGAATCACACACAGCAGCATGTACCTCTAACACTTCCAGTTAACCAGCTGTATGAACTTAGTCAAATTAGTTAGGTCTATGAGAAAGCATTTACCACAGTACATGATGAAGAGAAGGCCCTCAATAACTCTTAGATATTTTTATTATAAATACTATGACTGACTATTACTGATATCTTAAAGTGATTTTATCTGAAGCATATATATGGTAGGACACTTTCAGTTATGAGCTGTTAATGCATATCTGCTTATAATTTCCCATTAACCTACTTCAGACTGTGTGATGTGTATCAATACTGTCTAGGAGATTGGAGTGATTATTTGGAAGCTGAAGTACTAGATTATGGAAGTTGATGTGTAGCTGCCATCTTCCATGATTTGCTTTTCACTTATTACTGGATCTGCTTCACTTTTCAACATGAATTGACCAGACAAACTGTTTTGTGTTGTCATAACCCGATCTGAGCTGAGCCTTAGACACTGGTAAGAGAACTGCAACCAGAAGAACAAATCTTCTAGTTATGAGTCTTTCTGGAAATTCATCAAGGATTCTGCTTTCACAAAGAGAAACCAGCAGAGGTAATACCCATAACTTTCTGTGGGGAAAAAAAGAGTAAACCTTCTGTTTTTGGGGGGGAGAGTTTTAAAATCATAGGAACTTGTCTTGAAGTTTAAATCTACCAAGGACTCTACTTTCACTTAGCCTTGCTAAGCTGCAGAGTATTTAGTTTCTACTTTACCCAGAACTTTGTGATTCTTTAATTTGTGGTATACATTTGTTATTCCTCCCAGCAGGTGTTATCGAAAGGTTAATGAATCTTCTCTTTTTGTTTTTATCTGCTAGCAAAAACACAAAACTAATTTAGACATAAAATGAGTTTCTGTATCTTCCCACCAGAGACTTCTCTCCAAGTTGAGATAGATAGTCAAAAAGCTCCTAAAGGATAGAAAAGTCCAAACAAAAACTTCCCAGGGATAATGAGAGATCAATGTCACTTGCAATTGCAGTTGTGCCCCTTTCTCTTAATTTAAGTATAGAAACAGTGTGAAGAACAGGGAAAGGGGACAGAGAAGGAACTGAAATTCAATGTGCCATTTCCAATGATGTAAATGGCTTCTCTACTCTCCCTAGAGTTGGTTGCTAGACCTGTCTTTAAGCAACTGTCTTTTTTTGCTAAATTATGTCAAGCAGGTTAAGCTGAGATCGACATGTATTGAAAATTTGTCCTCTTCAACTATATTACCTAAGATCTCACTTTTTTATGATTGAGAGATTCACTGTTTTCCTACCTATTAAATACTTTCCTTACATATAAATACCTTGATTAAAGAGGTCAGAGCTCATTTCACCAACAATTTGGTCTGGGTCCAATGAGGAGATGGAAAGTATGTAATAGGTGAAATAAGAGGATTTGAACATACACTATTATTTACTATGCTTAAAGAATAACTATAAGTACAAGAAAAGTCTACATGGCACAACAACATAGATGGAGCATCCAATAAAGGTTAAACTTGGAGTGAGTTTAGATTTCATTGAAAAAATGTGTGATCTACCTAAAGGTTAACAGACTTGGCCGGATCTGGCCTCTCATTGCCAGGAAAATAATTGGTAACCATGTAGAGCAGAAATAAGCTGCAAGAGTTCAGTGGGGATCTGGGAGCAAACAAACTGGGGGACAAGTTTCCAGATGAAACAAAGGATGTGTGACCCTCTGCTCAATGAATGATTGATGTTTACACAGAGAGGGGACTTTTAACCCTTGAAGAGGGTCTGAAGGCCACCAAATCCCCTCCCCTGATAAGGAAGGAATGTGAATTTTGGGCAATAGTGACTTATACTTGCGCAAAAATTCAATAGCCAAAACAAAATTGAAGTCCAGGCAAAGCAGATGGCAGATTAAAACTCAAAACCAAAGCCCCACACTAATAAATAAAACTGTTTGCTAGTTTGGTTTGAACTAACTTCTATAGTTGGTGAGTGTAGTCCAAATAAGAGCAATGAATCAAGCTAAACAGAAAAGGAAGGGAAGATTTGTGTGCAATTAGTCCAGTGTAGTTCATGTAAAGAGCGTCCTGTGCTGTGACCTGAGTGCACTACCTCATTTGGGAGATGCAAAGGCTTCCTGTAAAATGGAATCCCTTTATCACTAGCATGTCATGTTCTTGCTCTTTCTCAAGCAATTGTTTGGAGCCTTTTCTTAAAAGCACTTCTCCCTAATTGTTTAATACACTTACTAGTCCCTAAATCCTTTCACTTTTTAAGCCCTAGCAGGGCTGCCTTAAGAGGAAAGGGCTTAGTAGAAAATGCTGGGTGCTAAGCAGTGCCTATTTTTACTCTGCTTGAGTGGAACAGAGCCTTACTGGATGGTAGAGCTTTGAGTCTGGCTTCAAAGCAGTTATTGCGCGTTAAGCATGTATCACCATTTCTCTATCCGCTCCATAGCAAGTCAACTAGAAGGAGAATGTAAAACTGAGGCAAAGGACCTGCTCAAGGTATGGATAGCTAAGACAGGAAAAATTCATTAATATATCAAGTGACCAATTTATCTAGCACCAATGATACCTAAAGTACTGCTGTATGCAAAGGGAACAAATTACTGAACTAGAAAGACTTGACCACCATACCTTAGCATTTATACACTGAGTGGAAAAACAAACAAACAAAACCACCACAATGACAAATCATAAGAAATAAACATGCAGCTAAGATCAAATAACAAGAAGGGAGAATGTATATTTTAAATAAAGTACAAACAAAGAGCTTTCGAAGACCAAATATACCCTAGTACCGTGAAGTGTATTGCAGAGCAGAAATCGCTCGTGCCAGTGTCCTGGTGAAGTGGAGGTGATTGACATTTGGATTCTAGATTTAGTGTGTAGATGGAAATCTTTTGAAGGTTTTACCCAGCAACTAATTTGATCTCATTTCTATTTTTTTAAAAGGCCATATTCATTTTCAAGCTGCAGACTTAGAGAGAGAGGACAAGAATGGGCAGGGCAATATAGTTCCTCAACTTCAGCAGGATTCCAGGAGAGGACTGACGAGTATTTGATGACAAGGACAATGTGGAGACAGCAAAAGAACAAACCTGAGATAGATTCATGGAGTTAAAGAACAGAAGCTTGTCAGTGAACTTCTGGTCTACCACCACAAATACATTCCTCCTCACATTCTTCATAGACTTTGTTCATGACAGCTCTATTGTTGTTTCCAGGAGTCTGCCCGACCTCCACCACCAGCCTTCATTCAAACCCTCAGCCAGGTTCTCTGGATGGGAATTCCTTTACATTCAAAATAAATCCAAAATCGGTGACTTTTCACCAAGTCTGCCCCTAAGTTTGTGGTCCAGGTCACCATCCTTGGGTATGCAGACAACTGCGGTAGCGTTAGGACTAGTCCCTGGCTCTGCCTGAACAACACTGAGATCCACACAAACTCAGAGACCCTAATATGAGAGGAGGAGAAACACACATGACTCAAGGCACCACCAGACGTGCCCAATCATCGCATCTCCCCGGGCACTTTCAACTGCTGGCCACACTGGGGTCAGCTGTTTTGCAAACACAACAAGTTTGTTCCTACCTCAGGCAGGACCTGGACTCTTACTATTTCTCCTTAGAGAAATAGAATCTCCTTAGAATCTTTTTCCAGAGAGCATGATTCACTGCCTTGCTTCTTCTTCTTTTTTTTTTTTTTTTAGTTTTTATTCCGATATCATGCTCTGAGGGAATCTTATCTGGCTGTTATATAAAATTGTGCTATCCACCCCCAGAACAGCTTTTATGTTTTATTCTCTCCAATATATTATATTTTATCTATCTACTATCTAATTTTCAATTTGTTTTATATGAATTGGTAAGCTCCATGAACGGTAGAATTCTTTAAATAGACTTTAATTTGTAGGCCAGGTTTGTACTTTCTGAAGAAATGAGGAGATAGTACAGACTGTCCCTGCATACCTGGCATTCAGTTCTTCCCAGTGTTCACAACTCATTTTACTACAGAGCATTTATCACAATTAATGACCTGGTATTGATATATCATCGCTTTTAAAGGCTATGGTTTATTCGATTCTCTTCAGTATACTTCCAACCCTCTCTCTTTATTCCAGGAATTTATCCAGAGTACTGCACTGCATTAAGCTCTTGTGTCTGCTCTGGGCCCCTCTTGGATATGATTATTTCTCAGATTTTCTCTATTTTTATTTTGTTACCTTGAAAATTTAGAGACACTATGGTCAGACATACTCTATATGGGTAATTTTCTGATGTTTTTCTCCCAATTAAATGGAGGCTAAAGTTGTGGAGGAATCCACAGAGGTAAACTGCATACAGAAGCATGAATTATGACCAGTGACCTTGGCCTTTGTTGCCTGGGTGGATGGTATCAGTCGAAATTGCCTGCTGTCATGTTGTTGTTTTCTCCCTTTTAATGCTGTACCCTTTGAAAGGAAGTCACTACACATAGCCCATATCCAAAATGGTCTGACTCCAGATTATTTGCAAGACTTTTGCATGCAGACAGGTTTCTTCTCATGATTTATTAATTTTTCAATCATTAGTTTTTCTCAGCATCAACTAATAGATATTTATTTATTTTTGAGCAACAATGTACACTACATTGTTTAGTGGAGCAAACTGATTCCATTTTGACCACTGGATGTCCTTTCAGTTGCTTTTCTAAGCATCTGATATATTTGCATTAATATTTTTTAGCATATTTGTACACTTTGGAATTACAAGATGTTCCCAACTCATCTGGTGTATTTCCTGCCCCATCCTAGGAACAACAGTGATTCTTTGTTAGCTCAATTATTTCATTTATCACAGGCAGAAAACAGTACCTGGCACAAGGAACCAACTCAATAAATGACTGTTGAATGGATAAGTTAATGAATTAACAGTGAGAGGAATGAGGAAGATGATTAAAGTAAGAAACCCCTCCTCATATCTAATGCTTCTTTGACCTGGGAAAGAGGAATGCAGTATTTTGTGATAAAACCTTTCACAACCAGAACTTCAGAACTTTATTTTTAAATGATATTTTTGTTTTGTTTTGAGGCAAGTTCTCGCTACCTCCTCCAAGTTGGCTTTCAGCTCATGGTGATGCACACATGTGTCACCACACCTGGCCTAAATGTTATTTTTTAATGATACAATTATCTTAGAAAGATGCATGCAAATTTCTTCACTCAGTACTAACCATCCTTCACTCAGTCCTCCCCACCTCTCAGTCTCTAATTAAATACCTGTTTTTATTTATTCTTATATTCTATCTCTTTTCCTGTCAACAGGAAGTAAATGTATTGTATTTTGTGTGGTACCCACAGCACTGAGGCACCAACACAGACGAAGCTTTAAGAGAGAAGCTGAATACACAGGCTAAAGAAAGAGTGAATTTCAGAACAAAATGCACTTCATTTTTTAAAAAATTTATTGAAATCTGTATTGCTACATTGCATATACGCATCATGATTGCACTCCATAATGCGGATTTGTACCAGTATAAGACACAACTTAGTTTTGGACACTTGAGGGACAGAGGAAAGTAAAAAGGATGAATGCATTTTAAATCACATTAAGTAATTATCTTTCCCCCCTTTAATTTATGTTGCTTCCTATAAATTTTAGTGAACAAAAACTATTTCTGTGGGCAAAACCACAAAACCATTACACTATCATGTAGATATGCTTATAATCTCTCATTTCAGAGACAGAAAAATGGTGGCTTAAATGACTGGAAGAAATGATTTGTTCATGATCACAAAGGCTCTCAATCTCTCTCTCTCTCTCTCTTTCTCTCTCTCTCCCCCCTCTCTTTGAGACAGGGTCTTGCTTTGTAGTTCAAGTTGGTCCTAAACTCAACCTCCAACTCACACCCTCCTGATTCTGGGATTACAGGTGTGAGACATCATGCTTGGCACTGTGGTATGTGGTACTGATTGCTGGTGGCGTGAGTCTCTATGCCCAGCATTGTTGAATGTGGTTACCATGGATCAAACCCAGGCCCTTGGATTTGCAAGGCAGGTAATGGAACCACTGAGCTAAATCCACAGCCTCCTTGATCTAGATCTTAGTGTCCTAACTGTCATGTCAGACTTGATGTTCTTCTGTGAGCAGTTAGACAGCTACACAATTGCCTGCAACTGGATTCACTGTAGTTACCAGCTATAAAATACTATAAAAATACATGTTTCTTAAGAAACATAATGGAGGGCCAAGGAATTAGCTCAGTGGTTCCTGCACCAGCCTTGCAAGTGCAAGGGCCCAGGTTCAATCCCTGGTAACAACATTCAATACAGCGGGGCCTAGAGACTCACGCCCACCAGCAATTAGAACCACATACCACAATGCTGGATGTTGTGGCTCACCCTGTAATCCCAGCATTGGAGAGGCAGAGATAGGAGGATTGCTGGGCTAAATAGTAAGCTCAAGGTCAGGCTGAACTACAAAGTGAAACCCTGTCTCAAAAAAAAAAAAAAAAACAGAGAAAGAAACATAATGGAGAATATACTTCAATAAATGCTGAAGTAATACTGAAGTAATGTAAAGAACTTAGCATTCTTTTAAGTGGGAGAAAGACTCTATAATCTACAAGCCCAAACATTATTTCCAAATGTTAAATAGCTAATATGTCCCCCAGAACAGAAAAAAGAAAGACAGGAACATATATCAGGTATGTACAATATGTAAGCAACCTTCATTTGTTTAATATTTCAAATGTTTCAGTAAGTAAGTACCTTCCCAGACATTAAAAATCATGCCCAGCCACATAGAGTCTTTGACTTTGTGCCAACAAAAGACACTTTTAAACATCCTACCACTTCACAACCTAAAGTCTTGGACCATTCTAATAACCTATTTAGGCCACTGTGTCACATGTTCACTATGAATTCAATGTAATGCAAGTAATATTTATGATGTGTGCACTGGGTTGGGGACACTAGCTGTCGTGTGACGGCAGGAACAAATTGAATCCGAAACAGGAAACTCGTGTTCAGATGTACCTTTGCAAGGCCATAAAAATTTCTTAAACAGATGGGCCAAGTGTAATATAAGGCATTTTACATATGTGTGTGTGTGTGTGTGTGTGTGTGTATATATATATATATATATATATATATATATATATATATATATATACATGCATATATATATGCATATAATAAGAGCACTGACTAATACATGTCATCTATATCATGTACATGAAAATCACATCTTGAATCTGGAGTTGCCCCATATGCATATCATGTATATGTATATACATGCTATTGTTTAATTTTAGTAGTTTCTTTACATTTCCCCACCCAAGGCTGTGCAGTTTAAAATGCTTATAAGCTAACTTGAATATAACTAAACAGAACTGCATTTTCTTTAGATAGTTTTTTCTCTGAAGATGATAGTAGCAATGAACTCATTATGGCTCAAAAATTTTAAAACAATGGAAACAGGAACAATAACAAAAAAGTGGATAAACGCCCCACTGTCAAAAAACAGTTTCAAGAAGAGGCTTTTTTTTTTAACAAGGACTTGGGATTTTCTAACACATTCATTTTTTATTTCAGACTTGGCACGTTGTATAAGCATTCCTTCTTTGTCAAATTCCAAATTTATAACTCTCCTTTCCTATTCGCTAGTCCCAAATTAATTTTCTCTGTCATACTTCAAAGAAATTCAGGGAAAAAAATGCTATTACACTGCTCCATTTGTCGTGACATACATAAACGGTGAGTTTATAACAGTCGTTTTACCCAGCTAATCTCCTCAGAACATTTGTTCTTCAGGCATCGTGAGATGCCCAGGTAAGAACCGGTCACTTGCAGTCTGACCTTTAAAACGTGCAGCAAGTTTTGCATCATTTTTCATCTCTCCTCCACTGTCCTTTGTAAGTGATGATACTAGGTCAGAAGTCACGAGTTTAAATATGGAGAGTGGGACAAACACCCATTTTCTGTCTCCTTTGAAGCTTTTTTTAACTATCTGGTACCAAGACTGCTATTAGCAGGAAAGCAAATGAAAAGAAGTAACCTCTTTTTCTCTAAAGCCAAGAGAAAGTGGTGAAACAAAATCTTAATTTTTGATGGTGGTTAATTCACGAAGAACCAGCACAGGGTACAGAGTGACGGCTGTGGGATGATGACTTTTAACAGAATTCTTTAAAATTGAGGAATATACATGGAGGAGACCATTTGCCAGATTGAACCAATGCAGTGATTTTTTTTTTCACACTTCTCTAAACTCCTTCGTGACATCTGTCTAGGGCTCTTTCGTGTCATCTTCCTTCTGTCATAGCTATTTGTGTGCTTTCACCTCCTATAAGATTCCATAAATTTACAAAGCAGGCTGAGTAGATCTGGCTCGCAGCAGTCCTCCCATGGCATGGAAGTTTTTACTTAGTAGGTGCATGATAAATGGCTACTAACATGCTGCTGGTAGCAAAGGGGAGATGAAACTATCTTTAAGGGACTATGGACCACAATGTGTGAATTCTATACTTCCACTTGACACTGTTGATCAGTTTTTCTTTCCATTTTCTGAACTAAGATGTTATCAATGGGATTCCAAATTCCACTACATGAGTTAACATTCTCTAAAACATGAGGACTTCTTAGGAGATGAGCTATTGGCTGGGTATTTCAGCAAGGCCGGCCTGCTGAACTCTGAGTCAAACACATGTCAGACAGTCCCACTGGTGACCCTGAGAGAGACATTGGCAGTGTTCCATTTCCAATGCCAACTTCTTTTCATTGATTTTCAGACAAAAATTTTCACCAGCTCCTTTTAAATACTAAGGTCTTTTCCAAACCTCAGTTCTGTGTTGCAGGTCTTCAAGGAGAAAGACCTTTGAGAGGTGAGGACTATGTAATATGACTGAAGTGTGAAAAGTATGGTTGGAAGAGTCCATATGAGATAATGATGACTGGGGTAGCTTTAATGAAATTGTCTTTCTGTATTTTTCTCCGTGGGAAATCATGCTGGTTAATTAAACCTCAGTGCGATCCTTGGTGAAGGCTAAGATGTAAACTCTCTGAAGCTCAGTGATGCAGCATACTAGTTCTGTATTATGTGAATATATACAAAATTATTAACCCCAAACAACAACAGTGCTCCTCGAAGGCTTGTGCCAGCATTTTAGAAGCAGGGATGGCTGACCTGGGATTAACTCCTTTTGCTGGCGCTTTCTCTTCATATTTCTCTCCAGGAAAGTCCTTTTGAGCTTCATTTTAACATGAGAATAGGAACTCCTGCTTTTAACTTTCTTACATCCCTAATTTGAGGATTGGATTTAGAGATGCAAATGTGTATGTAAGGCATATTGAAGAGCACATCCATAGAGAGTTCTTCTCTTACAGTTCCAGGGAAAGACTTTCCCTTCTTAAATATTTAAGTACAAGCTGATTCCATACCTTCTGTGCTTCGAGTACCTCCGTCTACTCACAATAAATCAGGACAACATTTTAAAACCATTTATTTCCTTACTGCAGTGTTGATCGATCAAAAAGTGTTTATTGGGCTCTTGTGTTAACCCATAAATATATATCAACAACATCACATGGAAGGAGTTGTGTAGAAAAACAATTAGCATCATCTACGGTTCTCTTACAGCTTCAATTGTCCCTTTGGGATGAGACACAAATCAGAGTTTCATATTGAGATTCACGGGGAAGGAATTTCCATTTTTCTACTGGCGTGCTATGTAACAGATACGATGCTGGTGGGTGCCTTAGCTGTATTACCTCATTTATTACTAATGAAAGCTTACCTTTAGTAATATAGATTTTGTGATTCTCATTTTTCATCCGCAAACACCAGGACACAGATAAGGCAGATAGTTTAGCACAGGCCCACAGACGGTCACTCAGAAGGTGGAAAATCCAGCCCACTATGCAGCACCAGCGCCTGACCCCACACGAGGAAGGGCTGACTTGGTAAGGCCAACGTCCCTCGCGCAGTCTTTTCCTCTGAGTTGCTGTGGTTCCTCTTCTGTGTTGTCTGGAAGCAAACATGTTATGGTCTGGATCTACAGTGTCCCCCAGAATTTGATGCATTCCTCAGCGAGGCTTTTGGAAGGTCATTAGATCCGGGAGGCATCGTGCTTAGCAGCCGGCTCTTCCTTTGATGTGTTCAGAACCGAAAGGGTTGGGTTCCTTCCTCACCGTTGCTCCTCAAGAGTTTTTCCGCCATGGTGGCTCCTTCCAGTAAAGTTTATGCAGAGGCACCAGCGGCCCAAGACTGAAACTTCTGAAATGAGCCAACATAACCCTCTCCTCGAATTGCCCGTATTGGGTATTTGTCCCGGCAACAAAGAAAGTGACTTAAGACAACACACCTTTGGAAACCTTATTCCATCTTCCCTTTCTCCTTTTTTTCCTCTCTCCATCGGTAAAGCGCCTCTCAAGAGAGCTCTTCAATTCGATGTGAATCGTCTTGAAGGTGGTTGCTTCCCACGTCTTCGTTGTCCCTGTGAGATATTTGGTAGCACAAAGCAAATGAGCGACCTTGCTTCATTTTTCCAGTTAGGAGAACTGAGCTGTGTTAACCTGAGAAACATTTTGCACATTTCTAAACATCAGATTTAAATATCAGTTATTAAACACTGCTTAGTGAAGAAAAAAATGTGTACATTTACTGAATGTTTCAACATGGAAACAAAGCATTAATAATCTCTAAAAGTTACATATTTTAAAGACTGTAAAGATGAAACTTTCCATTGATGTTTATTATAAAGCTGGAGATACATTCTGCTAAGAAATTGTTTTACAGCATCAGCTATGAACACATATTCAGAAAAAGGAGATTATTAATCTTATACAACATTACATGTAAAAGGAAAAAAACTGTTTACTCAAAGCTTTAATAATTAGTACAAGTGAATCACGAATTAGGAGTTCTGAAAGAAAAATAATAAATAACATTCTCAGTTGCTTCTTAGCCATGGGCTTTTTTATAGGTCGTGTTTAATTTCTAGATTGTGGCTTTGTTTTTATACCAAACCTAATGCAGCATTTTGATTTTTCTTTTTAAATATGTAATAAAGTGCTTATGCATTCATTTTTCTGTGGGAAGGGAGAATATTTAATTTTAGTCCTTTTGCTTAAGATTAAAGATACTGTAGAACCTTTTGGGAGGTGGAATGTCAAATTTATTTCATTTACAAATAACATTACAGAATAATATAAACACAATATCACAGTGGTTATACAGAATACAATATCTTATTACTTCATTTCTTTTCTTTTTTCATACTTGACTGCATGCCTGGAAATATAAAGATTTTGAGTTTTACATTTTAAAATTGAAATACAATAATGTTTGTACTATATATAATTATAATTTCTAATGATTGTGTAATGTTCTATTACATGACATCCTAAACTGAATTGGGCTGGGGGGTAGCTCAGTGGTAGAGTGCTAGATGAGTGTTCATGACAAGGGTCTTGGTTTGGTCCCTAGCACACTTCTCACCATAAAGACACAGATGTCTAGGGGCCGGGGATTTAGCTCAGTGGTTCAGGCACCTGTCTTGCAAGTGTGAGGACCCAGGTTCGATCCCCACATACAACATAACCACACATAATACTGGACGTGCAGACTCACGCCCAGCAGCAACCAGTACCACATACCACAGTGCCGGGTGTGGTGGCTCACGCCTGTAATACCTGCACTCAGGAGGCAGAGGCAGGAGGATTGCTGTGATGTGAGTTTGAGGCTGGGCTCAGGGCCAACCTGAACCACAAAGCGAGACCCTGTCTCAAAAACAACAACAACAAGAAAAAAGACACAGATGTCTAGATATTTTTCCTGATTTGTAGCAAAATCAGATAACCAGTGTTTTAATTGTGCTAAAATTTACCTGGCACAAAATTTAACTTCTTAACCAATTTTTAAAATGTTTAATAGTCTCAAGTACCTTCTCTTTTCATCTTGCAAAACTGGAATTGTACATTCATTAAATAATAACTCTCCATCTCCCACCCCAAGTGCTTTGCTGCTCTGTTTTCTGCCTATGTACCTTATGCAAGTGGAATCATAAGTGTTTATGTTTTTGTGACTGGTGTATTTCACTTAGCATAATGTTTTCAAGGTTCATGCATGTTGTAGAATGTGTCAGCATGTCCTTCCTTTGTAAGGTTGAATAATGTTTCAGTGTATTATGGACCATATTATTTACCCATTCATCTGTTCATGGGTAGTGGGGTTGCTTTCATTTAGGCTTTTGTGAACAGTATTGTAAGGAACATGAGTACAAATATACCTCTTCAAGAGCCATTCAGTTAGAACCTTTGCCTTCCTCTCCTCTTTCTTTCCTTCACCTTTTTTTTCCCTCTCTCTTTCAATTCTTTGTTCTTGTCTTTTATCTTTGTGATATTAGCCTCCTACTGGGTATGAGATGATATCTCACTGTTGTTGTCTTTCTCTGACTGTTCATCACATTGAACATTTTTACAACCATTTATTGGCCATTAGCATATCTTTCTTAAAGAAATGTCATTTCATGTTCTTTACCCATTATTTAATTAGGTTCTTTGTATTTTTGTTGTTGAGTCATGGGAGTTCATTGTATATTCTTCATATTAGGTCCAGGTTGCCCTTGGTTTTTGCAGTCAGCATCTATGTGATACATTTCCTTTTTGTTTGAATTATTCCCTTGCATAAGTCTCCAGGATTGGAATTTCTTGATGAATATTACATTTTTAAGATCTTGAATCAGTGGCCAAATTGCTTCTTCAAAGATTTGTGTCTGTTGACTTTCACGTCATGGCACTATAATAATTTAGCAGTAAAACCAAAATTTCATTAGTAAAATTAGTTTTAAGAATTTTTTCAATAGCATAGGTAAAAATGTTCTTCATATCCTCCATTTGTATCTGCAAGACCATGAGTAACACTGTCAAGGACAATGCATCGTATTCTCTGGCTTGACTACTTTTCTTCATTGATTCAATTTGATCACATATTTGCCAATTTAACTATTAAAATGTCAATGTTTTAGCAATTTTTGAATATCTACAATATTTTCTTTATGCATAACTTTAATTTGAATCATATGTTAGTTTTCAGTGTTTGAAGCCATGATTATGTGTATGTGTATGCGCATAGATATGAATTAAATCTTTCTGATGACTGACATGTAGCACTGAATTCTTCCTGATATATTTTCTATGATTCTTTTTTAAGAAGCAAGGTCAACCTGTATAAATCTCTCTAAGATACTTCACAATGACATGCTGGAGCTACAGAATTTACACAATCTACTGCTCTCCTGAGTGGCCACCAAAATGTCAGCCTGTGCTATTATGTGGCCAGTTGAACATATTGGCAGAGGAAAATGCATCTTTTGGAAACATAGAGCCAATAAATAAAATGTCCTTCAGGAGCAGTGAAAGTGTCTTGGAGTCAGCCGAGACAATCGAAGCCATCTTGGAAGCAGGGTGACCAAAATAAGAAAGTAAAAGGTGCTGGTTTCGAGAGGGGAAAGGCTGAGAAATGCTGTCCCATGAATTTCACAGGAACAATAAAATTAAGTTCCCTGACCACAGTGGGTCTTTACAAGGACCAGGATGAGTGATGATATTAAATCTTAAGACCTTGGCCAAATTCCAATGTGGGTAATTGCATTCGGTCAATTTTAAATTCCCTCTGCAATTTCTAATGCAATCCCCTTCTGTGCTTCCCAGTGCCAACCTATGGCATGCCACCACTCAGCACTGATAGGTCACAGCTGAACTCTGTCCTGAAGGAGACCTTGAAGCCAACAGGGAAATGTTTATTATAAAAATCATTCTTGCCTTCCCTTTCTAAGGTACCTCACTTCCAATCACACAGTCTGCTGTAGGAAAGTCTGGGAATCATTCAGTATGGTGTGCTTGGTCTGGGTATTCCTCAGCTATGCTACAGACCAGATGGAGTCATTTGGAGGTAGTAAAAAGATCATTAGAATTCAGAAGGTCTGAATTATTGTACAGTTCTTCAGTTCTTGTTACCTATGTGACCATTGGCAAATCTTTTATTTCTCAGTGACCAGACTTCCCATGATTTGACATAGGCAGGTCCCTTATGACTAAAGTCAAGCTTTCCAATCTTATTTCTACCTACTCCCTAGAACAGAGAGTCAGTCAAAAGAAGTAGACAGTCTCCTGTCTCTACCTTGTGCAAGGTCGTGCCACTTTGCTGTGTCCCTGTCATTTCTACTATGTGCCGCCTGCTTTCCTCTTCTCTTGACACATCTCATCTGTCTCTCAATACTGACCCAAAATATCATCTCTTTAAAATCACCTTTGATTTCCAACAGAAAGTTACCTTATTTTCCACAGTACAGATGTGAGTATATATAGTAAGTATGCCAACATATCTTATACCTGAATTTTCTCTAAGATTGCTTTTTGTTTCCTGTGAACACTAGATCACATTTTATATTTAATCATTGTTATAATTCCTATTGTCTTGAGCTAATGCATCTGCTTAGCAAAGCAGTTCTTAAATAGGCACAAAACAGTATATAGTTCATTTGAGGTTAAGAAGTATATAAAGTTAGTCCTTTAATTGTTCTTTGCTGTGGACTTTAGAAAACACTTGGTAACTATATGTGCATACATTTTATCAAACATATTTTAAATTTAACTCTTTCATTATAACAGTGTGAGGGATTCTCTCTGATACATGCATTTTAATATATAGTTTTTTGGTGATCTCTTAAGGATGCAAATTAACCAACCATTTGTGAACTTTTTAAAATTTGCATTTGAATTGATATGATCTTAGAATTGTTGCCCTGGAAGATAACTGAAGAATCATTTAATCAAGTCATCCGTGCATCAAATTTCCATTTTAAGACTCTCTTCTGGAGAAAAATGGTCCATCTCACGTAATGCCCTTAACCCCAAGTCTGCATAGAGATTGGATAGCTCTAATTATTAAATACAAACCAAACTACTCAAAACCCAATACAATTAAATTTGAAAACCGCAGGTGTGTTATCCACCTTTCCTTCACTAGGGAAAAAAATATGCAACACATACAAGCTGAAGGAGAGAGGAATATTTCAGCTCACAGTTTGTAGAGGTTAGGTCCATACCTGGTTCCAAAGCAGAAAGGACATGGCAGACAGGAATGACAGAACAAAAGTGCTCAAACCATGATATCCAGGAAACAGGGAGAGAAGGACAGAGCCAGAAATAAGAACCCATCCTTCTATGTCATCCCTCAACGCACCCTAGGCTGGATTCCACCTCGTCACATCAGGCCAAGCTCTACTGAACTCATCCTTGGATCAAGCCAGTGATGAGTGCAATGTCCTCACCATCTGCCAGTCACCGTCCACAGACAGACTTCAGGAGACCACATGAGTCTAAACCATAACAGCAAGTGATTTGAATGTCGCATAAGGACAAATGACCAGTGTCCTTGGATGACACTGCAAGTTTCTAGTCTTTTTAAAAGTAAGGATCCAGTAGCTCAGAAAGCCGATAGGGCTATCCAGAACCAATGGAGAAGGCTCAGTCAAGCCTAGACTGGACCTGAAGCATGTACCCTGGTGCTCTTCGACTCTAGACATCTCCACCCCATTCTCTTTCTCTAGGGCTCTATCTTTGGGCTGTCTATCTGCTTTAACTTTTACAATTTACAATGGTACAGGTACAGCAAGCCACTGTGCCAGTTACAGAACATTAAAAAATAAGATGTAGAAATCTGGTGTTGCTTCTCTCTTTGCTACTTCAAATTCAGAGCCAGCTAAGAACTGCTCCAGGTCCATGACCTCAAGGTATGTCTTCAGTGCTGCTTCTTAATGTAGGTATCTTTTCACCTGAGGGCACACACATGTTTCCTGAAGAGAATCTATCATTTGCCAACTAGCTCATCTATGATTTAACAGCTTATGAGTTACTGATAATAGCAAGGGCCTGAATAAAGGATATAAAGAGAAGTATTTTGAACCAGCAGAAATGAGCATACAGTCATATTAAGTAAAAATTCATAGCACATCTTTTCAAATTAAAATATCTATAGCCTGCAGTAAAATAATCATTTTGAGCTAAGTCCTTTAAAAGTGGTTGTGTTTACTTTGTTAAAGTTCATCATGCTGCAAACATGTGATTGCTGCAGTTTTATGTATGCATATTGCATTAAAAATAAAACATTAATGGAAGATTGAGGCCCAGTAGATCATTACAGGAGTAGCTCCTGCTATAGGACCTATTGAGCCAGGGCCCAGAGTGCCCAGGATCAAATCTCTGGAAATCCTACCTTCTTATGAAGTCCTCACTACTCAGAATCCCTTGAGCCCCCAGAGCACTGTGCCAGCCCCTAACTAGGGGATATCCAGGCATGTAAATCTACCTATGTCACTGCAGCTGCTAGAGGTGTTCATGAGAGAACAGATGTGAACCATCCAGAAGATCCAGGCTCAGGAGCTGGAGAAGTGACGACAGTAGGAACAGGGCCTGCAGTGCAACCAAGTGCAAGCAGGGATATAGTGGCAGCACCAGCTGCCACTCCCGGGAGTCCTTTGAAGCCAGCAGAGCCCCATGGAAAACTTGACTGAGGAACAATGAGCAGGAAAAGGGTCTTTCCCGGTGAGTAAGATAGATGTTGATTTGTGCAACAAGGACACACTCTTAGTTCTGCACCAGTGCTACGTCAAACAGTAAGGAAATGATCAAGAGATTCTTTTCCCCTCCTGTGATGTGAAGATCAAAGGTACTGATCTGTGGACACCCCTGCATGCTGTCACCACCCTGGCTACATCACCTTGATGAAAATTCTCCTCCAGTATGGAGCTGGCCCTGCTTGCTTTCTCCTCTGAGAGGAAAATGTCATGTGACCTCTACTGGCATAAACTTATTGTGGGTGCCATGTTGCCCTGCACAGCACACCAGAGCAGTGCTAAAGAGAACATTAAACATCTCTTAAGCAGCAGATGACCATGGACAATAAATTATTGCAGTAGACAAGATCTTGATTAAATAAATGCCCAGGACAACACACTGATGCAAATAGCCAGAGCCAAAGTCTCTTTGTGGGCTGATGAACTACTCCTAGATCATGGAGTCCATTTGGATAGGAAGAGGACTGCAGTAGTCAGGAGCCCCAGCAGGTGGCTACTTTTTGGAAACAGATGCAGTTTGCAGAGCTTTTAGTTTCCTATGGGAATAGTCCCCGGGTCAAGGTATCCACAAATGGGACATGAATAAGCCTACGTGAGGAGAAGGAGGTGGAGATCGTCTTGTTGCTTCACCTCAGATACATGTAGGACGTGTTCACAAAGTCATAGCTGGAGCATAAGTCATGGTTAGGCCGTAAAAGCTCCAGGGCAGGCAGCCGGGGGAAAGAGGTGGGCAGAGCCAGCCTGTTGGACATTATGGCGTCTTCCATGAAGGGGTCAGAGGAAGAGGTCTTCTTGTGGTGGCAGAGTGAAACTCAGCATCAGAGTACCTCAGCCTGCAACAAGGACATGGGGAGACTAGGCCAGATCATGACAGCAAGGACCCAGACCCCAGCTCAAGAAGCCGGAGCTGCCCCAGAATAATCTAATATGATGTTGCCATGTGGACTGACAGAGCCTGTCGGGAATGGCATCTGGGCTCCAGTCCACACCTACTGTCCATCAGGAGTGTGGGGAAGGTGCACAAGGGGCCTGGCTGCAGTGTGGCTGGCAGAAGCCTTGACGTGGCTGATACCACCACATTCTGGAATGGCTTGAAAGAGCAAGGACCCCAAAGCTTCTCTGCTAGCCCCTCCTGAGCATACACCTGGGCAGCAGCATGGCCAGGTGGGATCAAGGAGAGCAGCAGCAAAGGTTTCACCACGCAGTAGCAATGAGACCTCAGTGTATTTCAGTCATCAGTGGAGAATCTCCACCCTTCAGGGTCAAAGGATGTGTGGAGCGAGGGAAGTAGGTCAATGGTGAATAGGGAAGTAAGTCAAGATTTCTAGTGTCTGTGTGTTGGAGGAGAGATGCCTCCAGAAGGGACCCCTGAATCTAGAGCACTCCCAGAAACCCTGTTTGAGAGGGCAGCCATGTATGGATGGGCTCTGCTTCTCAGAATAACGGTGCCTCCAATATTTCCCCAGCTGGCCATAGCTCTCTCCTCCAGGGGTGCTGGTTCTGTCTTCATTGTCACCTTCTGAGAAACAGTAGTCTTGACTCACATTGCTGTCTCATTTGGCAGGACTAGCTAGGATATCAGTTATGTTTTCAGTAAAGTCTTCTTGGGACCTGTATTCCTATCTCTCTTCTCATCTGGTCTGTTGTACACACACACAGTCAACCCTTATCTGCAGGAAGACATACACAGTCTCATGGGAAGTAGCTTGGGCTGAGAATGTTCCCAAAGGACTAAGATGAAGACTCAGTCTTGAGACTATAGCAAATGTGGCTTAAACAGGAGGGACTCACTAAGCCGAAGCCCATAGTTCTCAGAATCACACTAGGGTTGGAGCCACTGTCTACACTGGGAGGGGCAGGAAGTTCTCTCTATGACCAGGGGAGCCAGGAATCCGCATGATCAGGTGTGATGAGCACAGAGCTGCTCTCCTGACTCTGCTGAGAGCCCATGTGAGAAGGCAGGAGCTGTGAGATTCACCCCAGAGCTGAGGGGGAAAACCAGGTGCTTCTATGCCGTGTGCTACTCTTGGGTGGGAAGAACATGGGTGCAGCAAAGCCGACAATTCCAAAATCACATTTGAACAGAACATTCTGTAGGCTGTAAAACTCAGGTTCAGGTTTCCCCATGATGATTCCACTGCCTACTGTTAGGAAACTAAAGCTCACTAGGAGCTGCCCTTGGAGCCCTTTCCAGGGAGAGTTTGTCACCCTCTGAGGCCGTCTGAAGCTCACAGCAACAGAGCCTGGCACACTGGTAGACCTTTGCGATATCCCGTCTGCCTCAATCCATCACATCTCCACTAAGCCTGCTCAGACTGAGCCAGCTGAGGGAGCTGCTGGGGCTATCTGCTCCCCATCCTCTCACCTCATAAGTCTGGTCTTGGTTCCCTCATGTGGTCCTATGACCTCCACACCAGGGAGGAGGCAGAACCTCAAGAGGCCTGGACAAAGCATTGCCAGGAGCGGGGAAGTTGGGGCAGAGAACACTCCTGGTGGCTGCTGGACACAGGACATCTGGCACCATCACCACCACGTGCCACCAACTCAAGCACAGTCCTCCAGCAGGAAGGCATCGCTCCACACGGTGGAGATGGTGTACATGATGCCTCCAGCGTCCAGGGTCCGGGGCTGGCTTTTCCATTTTCTCATTGCCCTGCTGAAGCAAGGTATGTTCAAAAACACACGGGCACACACTTCTTAGGTTTGGGACCCACTTCCACCCTGGACTGGCTCTGCAATGACTTTGGACGTGGCATGAAATACCAGGTGTGGTGCAGCAAGTATCAGGAGACACAGATGCAGCTTTTCTGATCTTCTCAGTCAGAGGTAAGTGACATAAGACATATATTGTTCACTTGGAGCCCTGCAGGACATTCCCTCCAGCCTCTTCCTCCCAAGGCCTCACCCCTCCACTCAGAAATCTGGGAATAGCAGCTGATTCTCTCACAGGAACTGAGGTAGAGGTGACTCTGGGACTCCCACCCATCCTTCCCTTCAGCTATAAACTCCCTTCTTAAGGCTTCAGGTTTCTGAGAGGTTCTCCCTGTGTTCTTCTGAGCATTGGGGACAAACTGGGGAGCAACCTCCCAGGCCTGCATTGGGCCATCCGTGTATTCATGCACCTTGCTTCCTGAGACCAGAGCAAGACCTCGACTCAGTTCTGTGCATAAAGAAGGAACACGATGGAGTGAAGATGGCTCATTCTGGTTTCCGTTCCTTAGGGCCCGTGGGCAGCAGCAACCTTATATGATTCCCTGAGTAGTAAGACTTCATCCTGGTTCAACAGCCCTGTGCTTTGGAGGTCCTGGAGTTCTCGGAGTGTGAATTGGTTTGGCTGGAAAGCAGCTTTATGGTTACCCCTGGGGTAATGTTTGGTACCGAGACCAGGTGCTAGTCTCTCCTTCTCTGTCTCTGTCTCTGTCTCTCTGTCTCTTTCTATTTCACTCTCTTCCTCTCTGTTCCTTTGTCTATCTCTCTTTTTGTCTTTGTCTCTCTTTCTCTCTGTCTCTTTGTCTATCTCTCTCTGTCTCTCTGTCTCTCTCTCTCTCCCTCTCTCTCTTTTGTCTGGAGTACCATGGAGTGAACAGCTTTCCTCTTCCTGTCTTCATGCCATATTCTTTCTGTTTTGAAGCCAATCAACAGTCTTCTGAAAAACGTTAAACCGAAATAAGCAACCTCTCCTCTAAGTTGCAGGTGCTAAGTACTTAGTCCCAGCAACTGGGAAGTTCACGGATACACAGCTCGAAGTTTATGTCTGCAGAACCCTTCACAATACAGTTCTCCTTCACATGTAGCACTAATAGAACTGCTCTGTACTGGAATTTAATCAGTTTCACAAACCTTAGAAAAGTCAGCAAAGATAGAGCCTCTTTTTGGCTTTGTAATTGCACGACAGACTTCTTGTTCTTGGTATCAGATATTGTTTCATCCTGAGCTATTTCACACCTGCTTGCCTAAAGCAGGATACTACAGGGCTTTCCAGAAACACATGCTTTACAGGGTTCCCAGAAAGACTGCATAACTTGCTATTTGTAGTCCACCTCCCTAGAGAACAGAAAAGGAAGGTGTTATGCAGTATGTAGACAACTCCCCAGAAGTGACTGCCTTTGCTAAAACCACAGTCCTGCCCTTCACAAGAATCTCTTACTGACCAGAGAGGCTGTTTACACCAAGTACTGCAAGTGTTAGCATGAGGGCCTTGGCTTGGGAGAATTCTGAAAGAATTCTGCAGACCAAAAGCCAGGATGTACAGATAACATTTAAGAAGAATGTGCTTCATGTGAAAAAAAAAAGTTGAAGTGCTTTTGTAAGAAAATGCCAATCAAGAGAGTCTAATGGAATTAAAATGTCTTTTTAAAAAAATCCTTGTAGATCTGTGGTCTTGTATTATAAAAACTTGCAGGTCGCTGCTTGATATGTAACAGAGTAAGTGGCCCTCCTGTCCCAAACAAAAAGATCACATTTCAAGGCCTGTGAAAGAATTCACCGTTCTTAATTAAGGTGATCAAATTCCATTTAGAACAAATATTTTTAAAAATTGAAATAATAAAAATAGCAACAGTATAACAGTGTGTTTGTTAGCTTGTCATTTGGAGCAAGGAAGAGAGTAGAAATAATTATAAATTTTGCAGTCAAACTTTAAAAACCAGTTCTGTATCACCTGAGCCCTGAGATGCTAGGCAGTCCCTATTACCTCCCTGAGCCTCAGCATTTTTCATATCTCTAAAGTTGGACAAACACTCACATTATGCTGGTGCTACTGATAAATCAGTATTTATAAAAAAAGCATAACCATGAAGAGCATTTGTAACTAAGTGAAACCCTCTACTTCCTGCTTTCTTCAATGCTTGGGCTGAGTATAGGTAGTTATTATAATCTCCGTGGCCTTTTCTATCGCTCCCTCCCGTATTCACCTGCTCAGCAGAGACTCCCCCCTGCTTCAGCCTTCCCACTGTCAGTGAGATGTGAACACTTCTGTCTCCCTCCGGGCCTGTAGGAAGTATTGCCATCTTCCCAAACCCCTGAACCACAGTACTGCAATGGTTTACATAATGAATGATACTCGAATGGATGGATGAGTCCTCTTCTCTTGCTCTATCATGTGTTAGGGTTTCCTCTTTTGTCTTCATAAACTAA
>PVIR01014190.1:0-40759 GCA_004026965.1 Petromus typicus | reverse complement strand
GCAACGAAGGTCTTGCCATACTTGTAGACATTAGACCTGAGGTTTGAATCCAGGTCTGTCTGACCCCACGGCCTGCTCTTTCTGCAACACCCAGTCCCATGTGCCTGAGTTCAAATCCTCACTCCCCACTGCCAGCTATGGGACCTCCAGGAAGTGGCTTGACAGCCTGCGCCTTGGCTTCTGGGTAGAAGTGTGTCTCCGTCACAGGACTGGGCTGGTGAGGCACATAGCGAGTGCTCGTGGGCCCACTGAGGCTCTCTTCTGGGCTGGCTGCATGCAGTGAGCAGCTCCTTCCGGAGACCCCAGCTGCTGTCCTGAAGGTGCAGGGCTGAGCTGGCGCAAGGGGCCGGGAGAAGGCTGTGTGCTGCTCTGCAGGCAGGAAATGCCACAATGCCCAGCTCTCCTGGCCTCGAAGGCTGAGTTCCTTCAGGGACAGCGCTTCTGCCCGGGAACAGCACGGACGGGCGAGGCGGAGGCGGGCCTGCCGGGGGCCGTCTCCCCCTGCAGTGATTTATGGGGGAGTGGGTAATGAAGCCGGCTGGCAGTAAATAATCAGACGTGAAAATCTTACCATTTAATTAACCAAAAAAATGACCAAGGGCCCTGGGAAGAAGGGAGTCCTGCCACCCCAGAGTCGGCTGCTGCTGTGGGCATGGAATAGAACCACTCTCTGGTTCATGGCACAATCATTTCTCCTGGCTCAGCCACTGTAGTTCAATGGGGTGCTGTCACCCCCATTTCACAGAAGGGAAGCTGAGGCCCAGAGGGGGCCAGATGCCCACAGAGTCCTTCAGAAGTCAGCTGGCAGCCAGGGGTGAAGCCTGTGGCCTCTGAGTGCCAGGTCCAGTCCACGCTCTGCTCACACTCATGTTTCTTGACCAGGAAGGCTCCCTGGGCTGCTGTGGCCCAGGAAGGTCCTGGGGACCCCAGGCTTGGGTGTCAATGCAGCTCCTCCTTGGGTCCCTCCTTGCTCTGTCCCATTGGGGAACATTTTCCACTCCAGGAGACCTGGCCTGCATCTCCTGTGGTGGGGAAGATGGGATTCCGTGTCCATGGGCCCACAAAGTTTCTGCTCCCGAGGCAGGGCGGACTCATTTTAGTGCGGAGGAACCCTGCGAAGGGCTAGCCTCTCTTCTTTCCTTGCTTCTCAGGGGTCAGGCTGCTCCCTGGCATTCTTCACAGTGGGCTCATGCCAGCTAGTCACAGAGTGGGGGCAGGGAGCGCCAGCACGTGTGTCCCAGTGTCCTGGCACAGGGTTTGGTGTGGCTTTCTTCTTTCTGGATGTCTTGTTCCCTTTTTCCCCTGTGGTGCTGGAGTCCAAAGGTAGGGCGCCATGCATGTTAGGCAAGTGCTGAACTTGCTCGGTTATCAACAGAGTCCCGTGGAGTATTTATTATTTCTGTTCTCAAGCTGAAGTGTATGAAGCCCAGAGAGGGGCAGTGACTTCCCCGAGGACACACAGCCAGTAACCTAGGACTGCAGTGGTGTCTGCCTGAGCCCAAACCTCTCCTTCTCCAGCTCTCTCTTCCACCTTCCTGCTACTAACGGCCCGCATGGGATCAGGGAAGCCGCTGCAGCCTCAGTCTCACTGCAGTCAGATGAAGGGAAGCGGACCTTCCCTGCAGTATCAAGGGCCCACGAAGACAGGAGAGGAGACGAAGCATCAGAGGGGTCCTGACCTGCTGCCTGATGGCCAGGGCGAGATGGCTGGTGATGTCTGCAATGGGATGCATCTGAAGTGTGGTGGGGGAGGCCCGGAAGTGCGTGCATGTACACACAGACACACAGACACACACACAGACAGACAGACAGACACACAGATACAGACACAGACACAGACACACACAGACAGACACACACACACAGACACACAGATACAGACACAGACACACACACACACAGACACACAGATACAGACACAGACACAGACACACACACAGACAGACACACAGACACACACAGACAGACACACACACACAGACACACAGATACAGACACAGACACAGACACACACAGACACACACACACAGACACACACACAGACACACACACACACAGACACACAGATACACAGACACAGACACACACACAGACACACACACACAGACACACACACAGACACACACACACAGACACATAGATACAGACACAGACACCCACACAGACACACAGACACACACACACGTGTGCATGCGCGCGAAGCCACAGCCCAGATTTGCACTGTGGCCTTGGCAGTCCCCTCCCCTCCCTGAGGGGCCACAGTAGCACCACCTGTCACGGTGCAGAGGGTCCTCGTGACCACGTGGTGAGATGTCCCAGGTCCATGCCGAGGTCCCACAACAGGAGCCTATATTGTCTACCAGCGATATAGCTAGGCAGGAATTCTCCACATGAATCCCCTGTATTTTTATTTACAAGGTTGTTGTAAGACTCAGAGATAATCTCTTCAAGATGCATAAAGAGTACCTGGTACAGGTTGGCACTTAGTAATGCAAGGGTTGTTTCTTTTGTATAAAACAATGTTTTTATTTATGTCCGTATCCATCCTGAAAAAAGTCTGAAAGGAAAATACCAGACTATCAGTGGGAATTATTTTTTTTCCAGGGTGATAGGATTGCTGGCGATATTTTTCTTCTTTGCAGTTTTCCACATCTTTTGTGTGAGGAGGCACCATTTTTGCTACTGGAAGACAAACATCTTTGAAAAGAAAGCCAGAGACAATGGAAGTGACGTGGAGGTACCCGCAGGGCCGTCGTCAGCTGTCCCCAGTTGCCATTCCCTATGGACTATTTAACTTTGGGGGTGACTCAGATGGAGGGGAGCCGGAGACATCCTGGACTGTCAGTCTCACCTTTTGGGGGCTGGGGGGTCCATTTCACTCATCTTGCCTCAAGAATTCCCATGGAGTGTCCAGGACTGGGCTCCAACACCACGATCCCCCGGATCTTTCTTAAAGCGAGGTAGGGGGCACCTCCAGGGAAGCCGTCTGGTCTCCATCGGCCCCCAACTTGAAGGTTACCCCAGATTCTTCCTTCCAGCTCCAGAACCATCCAGCCACTCCCAGCCCATTGGCATATGGAATGTGGAGACAATAGAAGCCGAGTGTAACCACTGTTTACAGAAAAAAAATGGTACAAGATTTATTTATTGGAAGGTGACTGAGGAATATGAATTCTACACTCCATTTAAAATGCTTTTTATTTCTCTCAGCCTTGGGGCTCAGAGTACATCTAATTTCACCCACAGCTATAATTCTCTACCAAACAGTTCCTGCTGTTCCTCTGGGGTCCCCAGGAACTGAGTTAGTTTATGTCTGCCACTGACGAGGCTCAGGCAGGGGCAGTGACGGCTACATGCCAGTGCTCTAGGAAGCCCCTCCCGCTCCACCCCTGCACAGATGGGCCAGCACCCAGCCGGCCTGCAGGGTGCCCATGACGCCAGGCCCCAGAGCCTCGGGACAGCCTGGATCCAGCCGGCGAGTGGCCCATATCTCACGCTGGACATGTTGATTGCTCCAACCTCAGAGCTAACAAACAATTAGTTTGTTAGTGTATTTATCCCATGAACGCTGGAGCCTGTGATTACAAATCCAATAGCAGGATTGTGGCAGCCTTTAGAGATAAATCTGTGCTGGGGTTGGAGGTGTCGGGGTGGGGGGCACCCTGAGAAGTGCAGGGGAGGATGTCCCTCACACGCACACCCTGGAGGAGCGTGACCCATCAGGCTGTGTGCATGCTTCCATCTGGGGCCTTGCTGGCCTGCCTGCCAGGAAGTCTGCCCTCGTCCCTACACCAGGCCCTGGCACAGTATATGTGCCAAAACCCCCAGACCCTCTACTTCCTCTGCCTTATACGAAGAGTCAGCTGATGATCATCTGAGGTGGCCAGCACCCCTCCAGAGCCATGCGCACAGGGAGAAATGGAGGTCCCCCAGGAGGAAGGGCCCAGGACTCCCAACCTGGCGCTTCTTCCTTTGGCTCCTTTCCCAGGGTCCCAGGCCCTGTACCTGCCTCTGGACCGTGGCGGTTTTGGCACATGGCCCTCAGCACTTCCTCTGCCACGAGGGAGCCTGATGCCACCCTGAGGGAGGGTCAGTGCTGACCCGAGCACCATCCTTCCCATCTCTCAACCCCGTGGACACCCGGGCTCCCTTCCCGGGTGACTTCTTGTGGTCTCTGTGGTACCGCAGCCCTGGACTGGGCTCCAGTCCCCTGGCCGTGTCTCCTTCAGCTGGTCCCAGGCTCATGTCCCTCCTGCTTCGTACCCCGCTGCCTGGCTCTGGCCCCTGGGCTTGCTCTCTTCGCTCTTCCCGGGGACCCTCATCCCTCCATCCTGGTCGCTGCCCCCCTCAGCCTCCAGCCCAGAGCTCTCTGTGCCTCTGGGGTTCCAGGCTCTTCTCCCCACTGTGCCCCATGAGCCAGCACCCCAGACACCTGCTTGCCAAGCCAGAATGTGGGGAGGTGGTGCCCCCAACTCTCCTGTCTGTTCTCTGCTCCCAGCCAGGCCTGGAAAGCTCCTTTCCCAAATGCTCCAAGCATCCACTCTGTTCCATGGGCCCTGCCTGGCCAGCCCTCAAGTGGCCCCTCGCCCCAAGTGACCCACCATGATTCCCCTGCTGCTTTCCAGCCTTCCCAAATCCTGCCCACTGGACCTGGGGCAGGACGGAGTGAGAGCTCGGGGATGCCACTGGCCGTGCGTGTTACTGCAGCATCACCTCAGCCAATTTGCCCGGTGCCCTCACTTCATTCTCGTGACTACCTGGTGAAGCGGGTCATGTTACTGTCTCCTCTTTTACAGACACAGAAATGAAGACTTGGAGGGTACACGACTGGCCCTAGGCTGTGGGAGCCTCTGTGGTTCAGCTGGCATTTGACTGTGGGCTGACTGATGCTCAACCCTTTCTTTACTGTCCCGTTGCCCCAGGACGTGCTTGCTCTGGGACTCTCCCAGCAGCTGGGCCTCAGCAGAGGCTCCGGCCTGTGACCAGCTTTCCGCCAGGGCCAGGGCTCTGCAGACGTCCTGGGCTTGAGAGGCAGGACTTCAGGAAATTACCTTGTGCTCACACTCTCATCAACTGGTCTTTAAAAATACATATATTTCATATGCTATAAAATTTAGCCATTTACAGTGTGCAATCCAGTAGCTTTTGGTGCATTTACAAGGTTGTTCAACCATCACTACTATCTAGTTCCAGACACCAAGAAGAACCACTGTGGCCCGCCCATTGGGCTGGCAGGCACTTCCTCTCCTCCCTCGTTCAGCCCCTGGTGACCACTCATCTATTTGGTGTCTCTCTGGCTTTTCTGGAGATTGCATCGTAAATGCACTCAAGCAGCATTTGGCCTTTGGCGTCCGGTCTCTCACCCAGGGCAGTGTGTTCGAAGTTTGTCCATGTTATAGCACATGTCAGCTCTTCATTCCTTTCTACTACTGAGTAATATTCCACTGTAAAGATAGACATTTTGTCCACTCATTCATCCACAGAGGAACAGTTTTTGGGTTGTTTACCATTTTTTGGCAACTGTGACTCACTCGTCCCCGAACACTACCTTTCTTTGCCTTTGGAGTGTGCCCAAGCACACGCGTGCTCCCGGCTCTCCTGGAGCCTGAGAGGTGGACTCACTGGTCACACGGTGAGTCCTTCTCAGAAGATCCCAGGGACCATCTTCCAAAGGAGGTCCCATTGTTGTTGTGTTCGGTGGGGGACATGGAGGTCCCTGAGTCATGAGTGGCCTGGCGTGTGGAATCCAGGGGAGCTGTCTGAGCCCCCTCTTTTTCATCATTTGTCCCCAAGAGAGTGAATGCTGGGGCCTTTGACCCTGCGGTCAGGTGCTTCCCATGGCGATATTGCTGAATCCCAGAGCAACCGGTGTGGAGGATGCTGTTCACCTCGTCGATTTCATAACGGAGAATCCTGAGCCTCTGTGAGAGGATAATTTGTCAGTGAGAGACAGAGTTGAGACTTGGACCCACCTAGGTATCTCCATGTGATTCTTAACCCCCAAAATAGACCACTGCAAATGGCCCAGTTAATCTTATGGCAGAAGAGGACCTAAGAGGAGGGGTTGGGTGCTTCCCAGGGCAGCCAAGCTGGATGGAGGGAGGGGACCCTCTCCACTCCACTGATGGAGGACAGGGCCAGAGTGCCAGGCTCCAGGCCCCAGCGGGAGACCCCCACCGGAGGGGAGGATGCGGTCGCTTTCGAATGACCTGTCCCTGCCAGAAGGAGTCAGGTGATGGGGGAGGGGCTGGACGGGGAGGCCGGGTGCTGACCTCTCAGTGCCACCAGACAGGAATGGGCGAGCAGGGCCCATCTCGAGAGGAACTCGAGAGCCATGGCTCAAGATCCTCAAACTTTTCCTTTTGTAACTGGGACACCTGGGATGTCTGTGGAGCCCTGGTCCTGGTAGAAAGGTCACAGGCCCGAGCCTCTGCTGAGGCCCAGCTGCGGGGACGGTCCCGGAACAAGTATGTCCTGGGACCACGGGACAGCAAAATCTGAAAAATGAACCAAGACCCCGTGGGAGTGGGAGGAGAAGTCTGGAGGCACTGCTGCACAGGACAGACAGCGGGGAGGGGCCACCTCACACCCTGGGTGGACCAGGGCAGTAGAGCCCAGCGGCTCAGGCTTGAGCCCTGCCTGGGGTCACCCTGCCTGGGTTTAGCCTCAGGGCCTCTCAGTGGGGATCGTAAGAAGACCCACCAAAACAGGGGTATTGTGAGGCCCGGGGTACAGGCCAAGGGCACAGTGAGCTAAGTGCCAGACTGGTGGCGCTGAGTAGTCACTCCGGAGCATGGAGAGGAAGAGCCGGCGACTGGGGCCTGCCCGGAGGTGGAGGTGGAGGCAGCTCTCTAACATGGCTCTGCCAGCTTGAGCTCGGAGTGAGTGACCCAGAGGCAGGTGTGCCGTCAGACTGAGCCCCTCCATCCTTCGCTTGGTGGCACCCTCTGGGGAACAGGTGCCCCGGGGCAATGATGCTGTGGGCTACCTAGTGCTTCTCTAGCTTTTGCTGCATCGTAAGCCCCACTTTGAGCTCTTCACAATCATTCACTCATTTAATCTTTATAACACCCCCTGAGATAGGTTAGATTTTATTATTCCATTTTACAGCTGAGGATATTGGGGCCTAGAGAGATTAATAACTTGTACAAAGGCACACAGCTTGTAAGTGGAAGAACTGGGATTTGAATAAAGGTGGAGTACTTCCTGAGTCCACACCTTTAACTAGTTTTTATGGTGTCCACCTGGCCGTGCTTCCTGGAGCTGGGACAGTTGGCAAGTGGAACCCAGAGGGAGGCAGTCAGAGGACAGGGCTCTTGGATCACGCGGGCCAGGAGGAGCCCCAGTCCACACTCTCTTCAGTCATTTTTTTTTTTTTTTTGAGACAGGGTCTCGCTTTGTGGTTCAGGCTGGCCCTGAGCTCAGCCTTGAACTCACATCACAGCAATCCTCCTGCCTCTGCCTCCCGAGTGCTGGGATTACAGGCGTGAGCCACCACACCCGGCACTGTGGTATGTGGTACTGGTTGCTGCTGGGCGTGGGTCTCCACACCCAGTATTGTTATGTGGTTACCAGGGAATCGAACCCAGGTCCTTGCGCTTGCAAGACAGGCACCAGAACCACTGAGCTAACTCCCCGGTCCCTCTTCAGTCATTTTTCACAGTGAACTCTCTGGCATACATTGTCTCTTTACTTGTGTTTTATTTTCTGTCAGTCTATGGGATTCCTGAGGGCCAGGACATTGCTTGGCTAACCATGGATGACTCATTCTAACCTGGTGCTGGAGTCACTGCAGCTGCTAAGTGACCAGTAATGTGTTGCTGTTCTCTTGTGGTTGACACATGTCTGGATGGCTGTTCCCGTCCTTTTCTGAGGATCAGATGTGATGTGTGTCCCTGAAGACTTACACACACGCTTCTGGGAGGAGTTGGTCACTGTGAACACCTGCATTCCATGCCTGTGGGATAAATTTGGAGCTCATGGGCTGTAAAGTGGAGACCCCTCAAAATCCTTTCCACACTGCAGTCAAGTAGCCATGCCCTTCTCCTTACACAGGTGTGCCCATCATGGGCCAGCTTGGATTTGTCCCCAGTAGATAACAAGGTGGAGCCAATCCCAAGACCCCACAGGAATGATAATGACATTGGTCATGATGGACAGTTATAGCTTTCACCATGGTCCCAGCCAAGGGGCAGGGCTGGCAGGGCTTTGCTGGGAGCTTCACCAGCACTGGCCTGCTCCAGGCTAGGGGATCCAGACCTAAGGACATTCTGTCTTGTATCCAGGGAGATTCAAGACAGCCAAATCCTGTTGAGGGGAAATAGAGGCTTGTGTCAGGCTTCAAGGGGCTTCTGGGTGGGGAGAGAGATTCTGCCAGTGGAGACATGTGGAGGAAAGTCAGTGTCTTAAGACAAATCTGAAAGGGAATTTCTCCCAGCCAGGAGACAGGGAAAGGAAGAAGATAGGACATGGGCTTCATGTATTCATGTAGTCATCAGCAGACATGGCTGAGTTTCTTCTTTGCTGAGTACAGGTCCAGATTGGTCACCACATGAGTTACTGAGACAGGTCCACTGAGATGGAAATTCGGGTGTGTAGAAGTTCTTGCTCTCCCACCTCTTGATGTGTGAACTTGGGTAAGCAAGTGTCCTCTCTGATCTCTAGGTTTTTCACCTGCAGATTGGAGATAATACTAGCACCTAGCTCACTGGGCTATTGGAGAATTAAATGGAGTTATATAGAGTTTTGCAAACCAGCCAGCAGTTCATGAACAATACGTGTAAGCCAAAGACTGACCCTGTGGGCCATTTCTTGGTCCATCTTGGAGCTCAGGCTGAGATGAATTCTGGAGGTAGGAAAAAGAGCAAGGAGCTCAACAATGCCTCCTGGATGAGCGAGGAGGGAAGCTGTTGCTGGACTCCCAACAGTAACCCTTATTTAATAGCTCTTTAGATGCAAAATTTCCCACTTCTCACGGAGTCTCAGTCTCAGGGTGGTCCGTGGAGGGGGCAAGTGTGTGGAGTGGTCCCCACTGTGAGGGCAAGGAGAGAGGCCAGGCAGCACCACGGACAGAGCCCTGTTGCTGTCCATGGTTCTGATTGCCTTTAAGACCGTGTGTGTGGTTTTGTAGACAGTGAGAGATCTTAGAAAGATTTAGTTTGACTTCTCCCTCAAACCATGCAGGAGAAGAGAGTCTTGAAGAAGAGTGGCACCACGAGATCCTCATCATTAAGGAACTCCTCTCCATCCTAAGAGAACCCGAGAAAAGCTAATTTCCACCCTTTTCAGGAGAGATTGAAGAAAACAGTCATAATGGGAATCACAATGGATAGTTAACCTTTCCTGAGATCTGGGCTTTTTCACTTAATTCTTCCAATTTCCTTACCGTTCTATGGGCAGGAAGCAGTCAAAAGGAAGTCATGTAGCTCAGCCGAGTGTGCAGACTGGTGAGGACATAGCTGGAGCTTAAACTCAAGTGGTCTTAAAGCAGAGGTGGCAAACCCATGGTACATGTGCCTCAGAGAATCGTCTGTCTCATTGAAAGCTCCAAAAGATTCATCACCCCCGACGAAGCCTTCTTTCTTGGTCATGACATCACAGCTCTCTCAGCACCACAGAGAGAAGATGAGCAAGTTCATCAGTGAGAAGCCCCTGGGTAGGTCTGTGGTGAGGGCTGCACGATGCCTGGCCCCACCGGGCTGGATGGGGCCCTCCTGTCTCTCGCCTAGGGGAAGCCAGGGAGGTGGGCTTTTATAGAGCAAATGAGATTCACCCCGGTGTGGCGTAAGAGCTTTTTACACCTGCCCCGGGGACTTAGGACTTGTTTGCCACCTGTGTGTCTGCAGTGAGCTGGACAGACAAATGCAGGACTTTTTGATCTGCTTCATGTCCCTGGTGGTATAAGAGCAGGGACTAGGGCTGAGAGCCTTCACCAGGGCTCCCTGGCACACAGCCTCAGTGCAGAGGTCAGACCAGCTCTTTCTGTCTCTCCATTTCTCTCTCCTTGCCACCTCCCCCTCCACTTCCTTCCTTTCCTGCCCTCCCTCCTTCCTTCCCCTTGCAATGTACATTTATGTGCATAATCCTACTCTGCTGTGAAAACTTGGAGCATGACTTATTGTATGTGACTGTGTATCTCTCTCAAAATGAGACCCCTTGGCACGTTCTCAGCAAGTCTACACATGTGGGCGAGGTGCCCTTCACTTTGGCCCCCGTCTCTGGCTCTGGAATCAAGAGGCATGCCTTGGGGTGTGATACTAACATCCCACCAGAAACCCACTCCTTTTTCTCAACCAAATTCCTCATTGCCCCCACCCTAGGCAAAGTTGCTTCTTTGAAATGCTCCCAGCACCTGGCTTAATAGACCTTCCTGTGAGCATATTCCCAGTTCTGCACTGCTCCCCAGTGACTGGGGACCTTTTGTCAAGCACATATGAAATTAAGTGAAATAAAAATCATATTAAAAATTATTACCATCTAACAGCCATTAGTCTGCACACTGCTGTCAGCCCGTGATGGATTCCTCACTTACTTCAATGAATGTTCTAACGACAGTGATAAAAATCACTCAGAAAAAATAGAATAAACTATTAACCCTCTCCCCATCGACACTTGTTTTTTTTGACTAAAATGCAATAAAGGATCCTGGGGAAAGGGCTTGAGCCATTTGTGACTGTCTAGACCAGAGGATGAGCGAGGTACAGGGCCCCAGGCTATATCCTCTGGGTTTCCAGAGAGAATTTCCCTCCAGACCTAGACATGAGCTCCAGTTCCTCAGCCAAGATGTGGGTTCTGAGCTGTTTTGAAGTCAGGTCAGGTAGGGCCTTGTTCTTGTATTTAAGACTTTAAATGAGGTTTATTTATTGGGAAAGATTTATTGAGCTTCCCCATGTGATGGGAAGGCCCCGGTGAACAGTAAGTGCATCTGGGCTGCGGCCGTGGCCGGGGCCAGGGAGAGGGTCAGATGTGTAAAAGGTGATGACAGGACTGGCTAGCCAGGTTTACTTGGAGGACAGACTGAGCCCACCTGGATGTTTACTGCTGAAAGAACCAGAAGCAGAGGACATTACTCACCAAGGGAGGGAGCAAGCAGATGAGATCTCGTTATGGAAGGAAGGAGGGAGACTTGGATATCCCAGATAGCCTTGGAGAAGGGTCTGTGTTCTTGGGTATGCAGAACTGCAGAGGGTGGAGCCGGAAGGACAGAGGTGACATCGCTGGCACTCAGGTGGGTGGACCTGAAAGTCCTGGGAGGAGATGAAGGCATGGCTGGGAGGGCAGAGTGCAGAGAGGGGTGTGGCCCTCTGATGGGCTCTGGTCTCCTCCTCATGTCAACCGCCCTTGAGACAACGTTGATGAACACTTGGTGGGAAACAACTTATTTTCCCTGAAAATGGGAGATTCTCATAGCACATTATTTCCAGAATGGCTCACTTTCCACCTCTTTGCTTTGTAGGGCAAGAATGACTTCTGCTTTTCAGATAGGAATAGTCAAATCCCCTCTGCCTTGTTTAAACTCTAAAGGGATGCTTACTTCAAGGACTTTTGTATCTCCAGGAGCCTCTGGCCAAGATGGAGCCCTGAGAGCCGCCACGTCCGTGCAGCACTCCTGCCCCCCTCTTTGTTTCTGGAGCCATGCGTCTCTCAGTGAAACATCGCCTCCTGCGTCCGTTTCGCTCTTCTTTGGACTTGAACTCTTTCTGCTTCTCCAGTCAATTACACCCAGGGTTGCCTCTTGAACTCTATTTCCTGTCATCAAGGCAGGCTCACATTGACCCGTGTCCCCTGGTGTGGCAAAAATTCCCTGTACCTGGGCTGATTGTCTAGTTGTCTAATTGTCTAATTGTCTCTCATTGTCGGGGGTCCCTCTCATGCCCACCTGAGTATGGTTGGTGCCGCACTGTGACTGTAGCATGGATGACGAGGGCCTTGATGATGACAATGATAGCCAGTGCCTACTGAGCACTTGCTATGCATGACTGCAGGCGCTTTCCCTGTTTAGTTCACTTCCTCCCAACACCCTTGCGAGAGAGCAGCCAAGACAGCGTAAGTCAGCATGGAGCTGAGCTGGACCTTGGGTTTAGCGTTTGGACGTCTCACGCCTCACCGTTGTGCCACGTGACCTCCCCGGAAGGGTGGTAGGAGCTGGACACACCTCTCAATTGTCAGCTCTGTTCAGATTCACAGTCTGTTTCATGCAAAGGCCAAAGAAGCCTGAGAGGAAGCCAGAGTGGGTGATCTTGGCAGAGACTGGAGCAGTGGTTGGGGCTGTGAGAAGCTACACAAGTGCCAGCCTCGGGGAAGATCACCTGGAACCTTGGTGCTGAAGCTCACAGTGTACCAGGAAAGCAGTGTGGATTTTGAGGAGCAGCCATGGCTGCCCAACCTCACCTAGGCGCAAAGGACTCTGGATCTGCCATTGGGCTGGAACCTCTCTGGCCTAGGCCTGTGTAGGTGGAGCCCAGGGGTAGCTGTAGGAGGCTGAAGCCCAGGGGCTGGGACGAGCAGGCAGGTCTACCCATCTGTGCAGCAGCTTCCTGATCACAAGCCCATCATTCCCAGGTCTCAAGTTACTGACATATCTCACTCTATGAGTCTTCTTTGGGGGTGGCCTCTGCTTTGGCATCAAGATCTAAAGCTTTCCTCCTGCAGTGTCTCTCATCCCTATGGAGATCCCTACAAAGGGCCATGGGAATCCCCCATTTGTTCTGTATAAAGTGGGGATGTCATTACCCCCCTTTGGGCAGTGTATACGAAAAGCTCTTGCTACAGAGCAGATGCCCAGCAGGCAGCTGGTGTTACTGGGATGAACCCCTTTGTCCATCCTAAGTCTTGGCCCCATTTCCAGGTTCTCTGTTCTAAGTAGCTGGCAGCTCGGCCACGTGCCACAGTGTTTCCTGAGGTGCTAAGGAGGGAGAAGCGGGGTTCCTACCAGAAGGGGTGGTCTCCAGAGGGAACAGCGGGGCAGCCTGTGAATGGTCGGTACCAGCTCAGCCCCCACCCACGGCTCCCAGATTCCCCCAGCCTTGGCTGCGGTGCCATCCCCACATTAGAGATTCGACATCATCCCACTATTCACTGATGGGGGCTAGAAGTCTCCAGGGAAGGCATAGGCCAGGCCATGCTCCCTCCAAGGGCTCTGGGGAGCGCCCTTCCTTGCCTTGTCTGGCTTCTACCTTGCCAGCAACCATGACAACCCCTGGCTCACAGCTGCTCCGCGGTGGTCTCTGCCTCTGTTGCACCATGGCCCTCTCCCTGCTGCTTCTCTGTCCCCTTATGAAGACCTGACCGGATTAGCGACTTCATGTTCCCTTCATGACATCTGCAAAGACGTCACCTCCAACTCGGTCCACATTCATCAGGGCCGGTCTTCAACATGGCTTTTTCTTTTTTAACTTTGAGACAAGGTTCCTCAAAGCTGTAAGATGCTCAGGCTGGACTTGAACTTGTAACCTTGCTGCCTCAGTCTCCCAGAGTGCTGGGATTATAGATGCCTGGCTTAGCATGTCCTTGTGAGGGCACCATCCAAAACACAGCACTTCCTAAGAAGGTCCCAGAGACTCGACAACGGCCTGCTGAGGACAGAGGCTGTGGCCAGAGGGAGAGAAGGTCAGCCTCGGCAGCTCGGAGGCAGGGTGGGGTCCGCAGTGGCTGGTGTGAGGGTGAGGAGTCAGTCACTGCCTCAGTTTGCTTCGCCCTGGGCTCCGTGTCCCATCTCAGGAGTGGCGGTCCAAGCCATCAGCCCCTCTGGCTTGGAAAGTCAGAGCATAGAGGTGACAGATGGGCTGAGTCTCCTGTGGTGGGGGCACTGCAACTCTGCGGCTGCTTTTCTAGGATGGGGCCAAGTCATTCACTCCTCAGTGATTCTCCCAGGCCTTCCGCGAGCCGGGCTGGTGAGAGGCTCAGGGGCCGCAGAGTAGGACTCTGTGGGATAGTCACTCTGGTGGCCACTGGTCATCACCAATGGCTGTTGTTGGGACAAGCCCCAGCAGCAGTGAGAAGATGGATCAGAGACACTAGATCGCGATGACTGTGGCATCAGGGAATTAGCAGAGACCTTCAGGACTTAGAAAGCTCTTGCAGAGGGGAAAGGAGAGACTGGGCCACACATTCTTTATGTGTGTGTGTGTGTGTGCACGTGTATGTGCACACATGCATTCTGAATCTCAGCAGGAGGGACCAAGGGCTCCTTAAGGAGCAGGGGCTGGGCCAGTTGGGCCAGGGGAGCTGGCAGGTGATGCCGGGTGAAGCCTGCAGAGGTGACCCAGGACCCATAAACAGGGTTGGCTGAAGGGACTCTGACCAGTTTTGAGCCTGTATCACTTGTCACCGAGGTGGTTGTGAGATAAGTCCAGTGCCTTCCTTTCCCTGCCTTAAAGTTCTCTCTGAGGACCGGAGCACCTGCTTTTGCCACGGAGAGGAGAGGATTCTATCCTCAGCAGGAAGCTACAGTGCTGCAGGGCCACTAATGGTCTGCTAATGGGGCCCGGCCAGCAGGGAGGGAGCTTCAGGATGCGCCCTGCACAGCCAGGACCCACGGAGGATGATCTGGTACCTCTGGGCCTCAGGGTCCACTTCCTCCTTGTCCAGGGTTGGCTTAGAGACGTGCGGGGCTGACCTTGTATGGCAGGGACTGCCCAGCAGGGCTGCAGAGGGCTAGGTACCTCAACCCAGTGAATGGGCAGAGAACCTGGGCTGGTGGGAAGCATGGTGGAATGTGCTGGGGGTGGAGCAGCGAGAGAGTGAAGAGAGGAGGGAAGAGACTAGAGCAGGACCTTCACCACAGCACAGAGCTCCGGGTCTCTGGACTCTGGTTCTAAGGGCCTGGAGATCCCTGCACTTCCTGGAAACAGATGGAGCAGAGAAGCCACGGTGCAGAGAACCCCAGAGCCCTGCCGGTCCCTTTCTCTGGCACCTGGCCAGCAGTGCGGCAGACTTGGGCCTGGATCTCACCTGGGCCCTGCGCTTAGAGCCTGCATGACCCAGGGCAAGTTCTCAGCCCTTTCTGTTGGATTTTTTTCCCCCTGAAAAATAGGTATGGTGGCATTTTGTCCCCAAGCATTGTGCCTAGAACAGAAGGGGCAGCACTTGGCACATGGTGGTCAGTAGAGGTGGGGTTTAGGGGACTGTTGGTTGAGGCACTGGGGCTGCGTCTGTGAGTGTCAGGCCAAGGAGGAGGTTCACATGAACAGGTTGAGGGTGAAGGACAGGAATATGTCTGCACTGAGGCCCAGTATCTGGAATATATAAAGAACTAAAAAGACCCAAATGAAAGACCCAGTCCTACCATGAACAGTTGAACACTGGTGCTCCACGCCTATTATCCCAGCACTCGGGAGGCTGAGACAGGAGGAACGCCCTGAGTTCAAGGCCAGCCTGGGCCGCACAGTGAGTTCAAGGCCCGTCTGAACTACACAGTGAAACTGTATCTCAAAACAAAACACCAAAAAATGGGCTTCTCAAAAGAAGTATAAATGACCAATAACAACATGAAAAACATTCAGCATCTTTGGCATTAAAGAAACCCAAATCAACAATACAGAAATTCTCTCTTACCCTAGAAAGAAGGACTATCATCAACTCCCCCCAAATGCTGATGAGACTGTGGGAAAAAGGATTCCTTCTGCATGGTTGGTGGGAACATGAACTAGCACAACCACTGTGGAAATCAGTATGGAGATTCCTCAAAAAAACTAAGAAGAGAAATTCTGCTTAACCTACCTATACCCTTTCTGAGCATCCTCCCTAAATGGCTAAAGACTGTATTACAGGGATATGTGCATATCTATGCTTATAGAAGCATAATCCTAACAGCTAAATCTTGGAAGGGGCCTAAATGTCCATCAATAGATGAATGGATAAAGAAAACGTGGTATTTACACACAATAGAGTCCATTCAGCCAGAAAGAAGGATCAATCTGAGTCATTTGTAGGAAAATGGATGTACTTTGAGACCATACTGATAAGTGAAATAAATCAGGCATAGAAGGTTGAATGTCATATAGTTTTAGGAAAAACCCAAAATATAAATAATTTAAGGAGCAAAACTAAAGACGGATGAGAGGAAACTGGAAGGTTGACCTTTGGAGACGGGAAGGGGGTCTGTGGGAGCTGGGAGAGGGGAGGCAGAGCAGGGGAGAGTGACTACGATGTGCACGTTTATTATCAATTTCCCGGTGAATGTGGGAAGTATTACTAATAAGAACATGTCTGTCCCCTCCTGGCTCTGTGAACTGCAGCTAAGGTCCATCTCCACCAGGGATACTGAGGACTTGGGGCAATGGCTGGGCTTCTCTGCAGTCTACTTTTGTCAGCTTTCTGGGTGCTGCTGGCGGTGTAGACAGGGGGGGTTGGTGCTTTACACCACCCCATGGGGGTAGGGCAGGACAGTGCTGGGGTGACCTTCCACCTATGTTCCCTGTCGCTGGAGAATCCCAGAGCTGCCAGGAGCTGGGCCCCTGGCAGTGAGCTTATGGCACCAGAAGTGTGTGCCAGGGAAGTGTGAGCCATCTGCCCTCTGGTGCCCACTACTGTGGGTTCTGAGGGTCACAAGCCACCGGTGTGTAGGTGATGAAGTGATGTCTTCCTGGTCAAAGGTGTCCAGGGTCAAGGCATAAGGATGACCCCGGGGCTGCCTGTCCGTGGACAGGGCTGGGCTGGGAGAGAGCAGCCAGGCGCACAAGGAGCTGCTCACACGCAGGAGCGGTGAGTGCCAGTCAGTGCTGCCAGGGCGAGCACCTCCTTGCATGCTGACCCTGGTGCCCCATGCCACCCCCCTTTCCTCATACTGCTGTACATTTTACACGGTCTGCCCTGTGGGGACAGCATCCAGGGTTGAACTCATGTGCGGGACCCTCTGAAGTGGTTTCTCCAGCTAAGGGGGGAAAGAGCAACATCATTCCCTCCTATGCAGGCAGAGAATCCCTTAATCTTCCTCTCCTGATGAAGCGTATGTGGGGAGTTCCATTGGCTGGAATAAAGGACAAGGCCAGGGGAAGAGTTGGCTGCAGGTCCAGCAGTGTCTAGAAGACCAAGATGATCCTCTGACTGACTGTCGGCTGGGGCTGTGTAATACAGTTCCTTTGTGTTTACCTGTGAGGATCCGTGAGAGTCTAGGCAATGCCTGGAAGATGCCCCTTGCCACTCTCTGGCCCCAGAGTGAGAGCAGCGTCCTGAGCCAAGGGTTTATTTCATTGGCTTCTGGCCTCAGGGTGGGGCCTCCGTCACACTCAGGTCAGGCTTCATTCTCATTGGTTTGATGTGGGACCAATGTGATGCTTCATCCTCACTGGCTCCGAGCCAAGGGGGTGGGGCCTCTGAGCAGATAACATTATGCTGATACCCAGGCAGGCAGGTTATAGGATGCTCAGTGTTTACAAATTAGCACTCATGTGTTGCCTTTATAATTTTTGGCACCTCCGTGTACTTTATAGTATACAGTATAAAGTTTCTCTTCTATGAAGAAAAGAAAATTTTCCTCACTGTTGGAGATACTACGGTTGTGAAAGATTCAAATCATGGCCTTGAAATGTCTTAGCCCTGTGAGCAGGGGGTCAGTACTGTCCACTCTGTCTTAACCTATCGGGTGCTGGAGGATTAGAGGGTTAAAATATGCAGAGCTCAGAACAATACCAGGCTTCTTGGGAGCACCGGATATGTCTCAGCTGTATTTTTTATCATTATTGTTATTAAGGGGGAAATAGGCATTGGATGCTATAGATGGAGGCAGCTATAAAAATAAATAGAGTGAAAACACAACAGAGTTATTAGGTTCTGGCCGGTGTCCACAGCCAGGACCAGCATCTTGTCGGAGGGCAGGTTGGGGTTTTGGAGAGGGGTACACAGCCAACACCAGACAGAGTCGTTCTTCTTGATCGAGTAGGAGGGAAAAGCAGGGGAAAAGGGAAATAATTTCTCTCCTAGGGATCCAATAGGAGCCACCTGAGGCCTGTGCTTTAGGGGGTGCTGGGTCAGAGGTCAAGGGTCGGGGAAGGGGAGCGATGCACACTCCAACTTGGCTCTGGCGCTGGCACTTTGCCATTTGCTGGCTGTGGGGCCTGGGCAGTTTTCTTCAGGCAGAGCTGGTGCTCCTGCCAGGGCTGGAAGCTCAGGGTCAAAGCTCGATGGTCTTGGGCCCACTCCAAGCTCTGTGTCATTCTTAGTGAGCTAGGGAGCCCTAGGAACCACGTCTGGGGAGAGGAGAGCGGGACACCTTGAGGCCATGTTTAAGGGTGTGACTGGCAGGCCGGGCTGTTCGCCGCAGGCAGCTCTGAGCTCACATGTGGTTTTTCTGTTAAGGCTGAGGAAGCTGGTGGAGGGGCCAGAGCATCTCCAGTCATGGTCACAGGAGCCGTGGTGGCCTCCGTGCACCGCCGGCAACGAGAGGCCAAGGGGGCTCGGGTGGAAGCTGCCTAACGAGCAGCCCGGGTGGCAGAGGTGGCCTGTGCGCCCCACGCTCGCTGAGCAGAGCAGTGAGATGTGACGGGAGGAATGAGGGGCCTGCCCGGGCCTCTCCACACGCCTGCGTGGCCAATTTGCCAGTGACCCCGCGCCAGGCTCTTAACCTCAATGCCTCAGGGTTCCCGTCTGTGAAGTGGGGAGGGGCCGGTGCTCCTGCCACTGGAGAAGGTTCCAGAAGAGGCATGAAGAGGGCAGTCGAGATTCAAGGGCTGGTCTGCTGGGACTCGCAGTGTGGCCTCTGGCAGATCTCTGCCTTGAGGTCTCAGTTTACACACTGGTTCGCAGGGCTGGGGCTGGGTGAAACCCACCATCTCAGCCTTGGGGGGATTTGTGTTCTGTGGGCTGCAGAGAGATTCTAGCTGTGCTGGCCAAGGAAGACTGCGCCCGGCAAGACTTCCTGCCACGGTGCGGTCCTAAGCAGGCTCGCTGGCTGCTCTGGGGGCTGTGGCAGGGGCCAGAGAAGACGACTTGGGGCTTTGGTGTCAGCCACATGTGGTAGGATCCTGGTTCCCTTCATGTCTTTGTGTGACCTGTGCAGTGGCATCCTCTTCCCTGAACATCGGTCTTCTCATCTGTAGAATGGGGGCAATGGCAACGCGCACGACGGTGACACTCTGGGGTAAACTGCTAGGCACAGTGTCTGGCTCCCCGAAGGACTACTTAAGTGATGAATGATAATGATAATGTCATTGATGGTTATTGTTTTGCTGCCGGTCTTCTCATGCCATTCTAGAACCTGGAGAAGGCCAGAAAATACAAAGGCGGGGAGACCAGGGCAGGCTGGAGCTCTGGGAACCGAAGGGTTAAGTCTCCATGGAAACAGGCATGCATTATTTACATGGCCTAATGAATAAAACATTTATGTGGTAGGCTAATAAATTCCCTCACACAAAGCAAAGTAAGCTATGATTTAAATATCGGCCTCCGCTGGCTGGCTGAGTTATGGAGCCTGCTCGGGGGACCCTCTTGGTTTACAGCCCCACCCGCTGCGGTGCTGGAGCAGGGGCAGAGGGAGTGTGTGGCTCTGTCCTTCTGGCCCAGGGCCTTGGATCCCCGAGGACCTTCCCCAGAGCCAGATCTGCGCGTGGGTGTTTGGTGTGGGTCAGGGCTTGGGTGGGGCTGGCCCTTTTAGGAGAAAGATGTTTGGAGATAGGGCAGTTTGCCAGGGTCTTGTGAGGGTCTTTGGGGCAGAGAGGTCACATGTGGGGCAGAGGGGCTCGGAGCCAGGCACCAGCTCACATGAGAGCCACCTGGGCCAGGCTGCTGTCAGACACAGGGAGGAGCAGGGACCCACCGTGGGAGCCGAGGGCTGGCCGGGGAGGCCGGGAGCAGCAAGTGGTGGGCGCTGAGAGCCAGGAGGAGGCAGGTCGGACTGTCGGGAGGACGGAGCAGCTCTCCCGGCCTCTGCTTGCCCCCACAGCTGTCCCCCTTGGTTTCTTCTCATCACCTCTTTGTGATGTCTCCCCTTGTGTTTGGTTGGTCTGATCGCTCCTGCTTCTCCGTGTCTTTCTGTCACTTCTCTTTCTTCTTCTTGCTCTGGTTCTCTCTGTGTAGTTACTTTGCATGTCTGTCTAGTCCCCTGACTCTGCAGCCTGGACATGTTATCCGCTGTTCTGCACCCCACTCTCTCTTCCTCAGAATGAGGGCCTTGGGGGTGCCCACCTCCTGGAGCTGCTGTGTGTGATAAGCTTGCAGAGTGCCTGGCAATGGGACGCCTGTACGCTTTGCTGAACTCTTGGGCCTGTGCTTATTTGTTTGTAGGCTTTCTGCAAGGATAGGTGGGCACTCGGTGCCATCCTAAGTGGGCATAGTTGTTGACAGCACCACATCTGTCCTTGACATGAATGGCAGGGACCTCACTTAACCCTCCTGTCACCTTTGCCAGAGTTCCCTTTGTCTCCATTTCATAGACATGGGGCAAGAGGCTCTAGGCACTGTTTGGAGGGTTTTAATGAATTATTGGCCTGAAGGAATTTGAGGAAGTCGACAGAGCCCCAAGAGGTTTGGACAAGTCAGATCTTCAGCGGCAGTGAGAACAGAGGGCAGACCCACCCTGACTCCTCCCCCCACCCCCCCCACTCCATCCTTTCCTTTCCCACTATCCAAATAGGGGTCTCTGGGAAGGCAGCCCAGGGGCAGAGGCTCTGCAGATGGCTGGGGCAGGGCATAAGGCCAGCCTTGTGGAGTCTCTTACATCAGGGCTGAACCCACTTGCTCCGGGAAGCAGCAGGAGAAATCTGGCATCACAAATGCGATTCCAGATCCTCCCTGGCAAACTGTCAAGGCGGAAGCTGACAGGCAGGACAGATGCCCATGGGTGAGGACAGCGGCTTCCACTTGACCTCAGACACCTGCCAGCCATCACTGTTCAGCATCAGGATGGACCTCAGCTGGGGAGCTAGCTTGGGAATGCAACAAGACCATGAACCCAGAACGGGGTCACCTGAGGCGGGAACCACAGGAGGGGTGCTCGTAGGTCAGAAGCACATTGTGGGCACAAATCAGTGTCTGAGTGGAATTGATTATTACTCTTTGGGCATCTGTGAGGAACCAGCTTTTTCACCCACATGCTCACATGTGAATAGTCTCCAGCAAGGCCAACTACCTGTGCCACCAGCAAAGCTTTCATCACCAGAAACCAATTACTACAAGACATGGTGAGAGTGGGTCTCTAGAGCCATGTCACTGGAGACAGTACCCATTCCCACCAGCCTCTAGAAAGCCACCTTCTCTGGATCTTGGTTGGGCGCTGTTCCCTGGTGGGAAGTGTTGTGACCAATCAGAGCCGTCTCTCCTGATTTCTTCCCACGGTCACAAAGTCATTCATTTTACTTAATGATTTATCAATATTGTTTGAACTGAAAGGTTCTAGGGATTTGAGGGTTATACCACAGGAAATGCAGATTTCAAGCCTCGTTCTTGGTCTCCACTAGTGTGTGACCTTGGGTAAGTCATTTAAACTCTCAGGGTGTCATTTACCCTCTCATAAGTCATGAAGGACAATGTCTACTTGGCCCTTAGGGTTAAGCCTGCAGGGAATGAAAAGGGACAAAGATGGAAGTTAGACTGCTTTGTGTATTTCTTATTTAATATATTCTATTTTGGAATCATGTAAAGATTTAACTTAAGTAGAAGACAGAAATCTCATTAAAAACTGGAAATGAAATGAGACAAATGTACCTAAATGCATGACCAGTTGGTGGCATAATCAACCAAAGAGAAGTTGGCCAACTTTCTGATGTTAAAATACAGGAATTTGGATGTACATCACAAGAGACATACATACTAAAGCCCCAAAGGGATAATAGTCCAAAGAAGCGGATTTCAAGATGTATATCATTGGTGAAGCATTGAGTGCATCATTCTAAGACCTGTATGCAGAGAGAAATAAAGCAACCGGGAAACTGGGTTGGCCAGCCCTCTGGCACTGTGACAAAAAGCCTGAGAAAATCAATTTATAAGGAGAAAAGGTTTCAGGGTGTGGTTGGGCGCACCTGTAATTCCAGTACTCTGGGAGGCTGAAGCAGGAGGGTTGTAATTTGGAGCCCAGCCTGTAGAAGTTGGCAACTTCTTGAGAATCTGTGTCAGAAAAAAAAAAAATAAAAGGTAGGAAGTGCTGAGATGTAGCTCAGTAAGAAGGCCTTAGGCCCATTCCCTAGTACCAGCACTGCTAAGAAAACATCTCAAAATAAGAAACAAAATAAAAAACCAAAACAGAGGAAGACGAAGAAAGATTTATTTTGGCTCATCGTTTTTGCTTGCTGGAACTTATCACTTGGGTCCTGTCAGAGCAGAGAACACCACAGCAGGAGTGCATGACAGAAGTCGGTTCACCCCAAGAAAGTGACAAGAAGGGGCAATGCACCAATTGCCTCTTTGAGAGCCTACCCGCCCCCAATGACTTCACTTCTTCTAACCAGGCCCTGCCTCCTAAAGGTTCCACTTCTTCTCAACAGCTCCAAGGGCTGGAGATCTTGGTACCATTTTTTATCTGAACTGCTGCAGTAATTATGTCAGTATCATTGAAAACTTATTTTTCTGTTTTGGCATAGGAGAAAAGAGATAGAGAGGTGAGATCTATGAAGTCGAGTAAGAAGCCTGAAGTTCTGAAGGTGAGTTGGATGTAGTATAAATTCATGATGCATTATATGTACAGATTTGGAGAAAAAAGCCCTACAGACAATATGCTCACTACTGCTTATTGAAAAATATCAAGGTTGGTGAGTGTCCCAGGGACAGTTAGCATCCGTAGTACTCAAATTGTATTTCCCAAACACCATTTTTCCCACTCTGGGAGGCTGAGGCAGGAGAATTCCAAGTTAAGCTCAGCCTGGGCAACTTGGCAAGCAAAATCCTGTCTCAAAATGAAAAATATACAAAGGGCTGAGGTTGTAGTCCTCAAGGTGAAGGCCCTGGGTTCAAGCTCCAAGACTACGAAAATGTATCATTTCCTCCTAGAAGCTAAGATTTCCCTGGAGAGAAGATTGAGTTCAGGTCTAGGGCAGGAAATGTATAAGGTAAGCCTGGAATATTATCTTTCCAGAAAGCAAAGGCATATCAAAACTCTCATCACTGTATAAGGCATATCAGAAGCAAATCCAAGAACAAATATCGGGTTAACGATTGAGTGATCTGAACAGAAGGACAATGCTGCAGAGGAAGAAAACACATCAAATGCTCTCAAGTTCACAAGTTCATAATGAAACTAGAACAACTGAACCACACCACAATAAACCAAACCCACGTCATAGGTCACTTTGGAGGACATTACAGTTTCACATTATTTTGAATCAAGTAAATAAAGAGAAAGAATAAAGTACTCATCCTATTGCTAGTAAATTGATGAAGGGGAATTTCTCTTTATCGATGTTATGCACTAATAAATAAAGCAGGAGTAATAAATTAGAATTCAACTGTTTTTTAGCTTCTAATGAAATAGAAGATCTATACAAAGAGCTTCAATAGTTGCCAGCATTCCCAAAGGAAAGTAATAGATAACAAATATGATGCTGATGGAAATACACCATGCTACCAACTGAGCAGAAATACAAAGAATGGGATAACATAGTGAATGACACCACAGAGAGGCAATTAGCAAAATCCAGGCTACTAGATATTCTATGGGACAAATGATCTTTGTTGAACTAAACATCACAAAGCAAGCAAAAAAAAAAAAAAAAAAAAAAAAAAAAAAAAAAAAAAAAAAAAAAAAAAAAAGAAAAGAATACAGAAACAAAACCAAAACCAAAAAACAAACCAAAAAAACCCCAAAAAACAAAGCAGGGTCTATAGATTAAAAGCGACTGAAGAGACATACTATCATTCATAATACCTACCATTGATTTTGAACTTTATTTAAAGTGTAAAAACTGTACAAGGCCATTTGTTACATATAAGTCTTATATAGTGCTGTGTTTTATCTCTAGATGTCCCCAAAAGCCTCACATGTTCCTCAGTGAGCTCTGGAGAGGCAACTGAATATAGAAACGAGATACTTATCAGTGGTAGTGATGAGTTTATAGCTAAGTCTGATATTAGGAGATGAAGTCTGGTCAGAGGAGGTGAGTCACTGGAGGGTGGCCTGGTAGGGTGTATCTCCCGCTTCCTCCCTTGATCTCTGTCTGCTTCCTGTCTTCCAAGCCATGAGCAACCCTCCTCTGCCATGCCCCTCTTCCATGGCCGTCTTATTTCCAGCTATCCCTTGCTTAACTTTTCTATCAAAATGCTTCCAGACTGTTTTGACATTAAACATTTCCTCGTTGACCTTTGTGATGACCTGAGTTCCCAGATGCTCCAGGCTTTCTGTCTTTGATTCTATTTTTTGAGACAGGGTCTCGCTTTGTAGTTCAGGCTGTCCCTGAGCTCAGCCTCAAACTCACATCACAGCAATCCTCCTGCCTCTGCCTCCCGAGTGCTGGGATTACAGGTGTGAGCCACCATGCCCAACACTGTGGTATGTGGTACTGGTTGCTGCTGGGGTGAGTCTCCACACCCAGTATTGTTATGTGGTTACCAGGGAATCGAACCCAGGCCCTTGCGCTTGCAAGACAGGCGCCGGAACCACTGAGCTAACTCCCCGGCCCCTGTCTTTGATTCTTATCTTCCTCTCTGAGGCGGTCCTCAGACTCCTGCTGACCTCTAGTATCCTTAAGCTCGGCACCCCATCACCATCCCTACATTCTTCCCCTTTCTCAGCTTGCTTAGGACTCTTTCTCCAACAATGCTTTTTTACCCAGCATGTCAATAAATTGACTCACAGTGTTATGGTGAGGGTGTGGAATGTCCGCTATCATCCATACGGTTATGGACTCTAGGTGGGTAACTGGATCATGAATATCCTTTGATTAGATCATAATTTGATGGTATTACTGGGAGGTGAGAGATACAGAGGGGGACTAGTTGAATAGAGAGGGCCACGTGGGTTTGATCTTGCGGACTGTGTCTGGTCCCCAGCTCCTTCCTCCCAGGTTCTTCCCCTTTCTCCATGAGGTGAGCCGTGTTCCCCTGCCAGGCCCTTCCATCATGACTCTGCCTTGCCATAGGCCTAAAAGCCATGAAGCCAGCTGATCACAGACAGACACATTGGAAACTTTGAACTGAAATCGATCTTTCTTCTTTTAAGTTATTTTTCCCCCTCAAGTATTTGGACACAATGACAAAAAGCCTCGTGCTCAGAAAGTCAGTCAACAAGAATGAGGCTAAGCCAACATGCTTCCAACCCAAGTCTTGTCTCTGAGACCCAGACACTCATGTGAAAGTCAGTCTGCCAAGATGGTCAGCCAATCCATACAGGCACATGCCTCCCTCCCCACGCCTCTTTCCCTGTGTCCTAGAGTCTAGGCTACCTGACCTGTCGACCCATAGAATACAGCAGAAATAAAGTTGTTGGTTTGAGTTTTTTCTCTTTTTTTTGGTGGTAGGAGGGATTGAACTCAGGACCTTGTGCTTGACAGGCAGACTCAGTGCCACTGAGCTAAATCCCTGGCCCCCTTGAAGTTTTGAGATTTACAGAGCTCAGCTCTGAGCAACCTTGTGACATTTCCATGGCATCTCAGAGGAGAATCAATCAGCATGTGAAAATGTCTCATCATTTTACTGCAAGGTGATTCCTCATGGGCTCAGAGAGGCCACATGGCATGAAAACCAAGGCTCCAGAAATGTGTGTATAAGAATTTATTCCAGCCAGCACCCAGCCTCTGGGGCTAACCCAGCCGAGGGTGCCATCTTGTGTGAGTGACGCCATCTTGGATCCTTCAGCCTTAGGCAAGCGACCTACGCCATGACTGTATGGACCACAGATGAGCTGTCCCTGCTGAGCTCTGCTTTAATTCCCATGAGAAATGAGAAGGTTATTGTTTCAAGTTGTTATGTTTGGGGGGCTTTGTTGTACAACAATAGGTGACTGAGAACCCAACCTGGATGGTTAGGTTGTCCCAATCAGTTGAGGTCAGAGGTCATCTGGATGCATCTGTGTCCCTGGAGGAGGAAGATGGAGATTAGCATGTTTGTAAGACTGTGTAGCTAAGGACATGGGCTCTGGTGACAGTCACCCAGCTTCTTGGATCTGCCATTGATTAGCTGGTGACCTAGGACCTCAATGGGTTTCTGTACACATCTGGAAATGTAAATAATTCTGTCTTCTAGAGTATCACTCTCCAACAGCACTCCTACAATGATGGAGCCCTTCTACCCCACAGCTGGCAAGTCCAACAGCCCTCAGTCACATGAAGCTATGGAGTAGTTGAAATGTAGTGAGTCCAAACTGGGGAGTTTGTCAGTGTAAAATGCACAAGGATATATTAACAAAAAGAATACCTAGAGCCAAGGATTTAGCTCAGTGGTTCGGGCACCTGTCTTGCAAGCACAAGGGTCCAGGTTCATTCCAGGTAACCACATACAACAGTACTGGGTGTGGAGACTCACGCTCAGCAGCAATCAGTACACATACCCCAGTGCTGGGTGCGGTGGCTCACACCTGTCATCCTAGCACTTGGGAGGCAGAGGCAGGAGGATTGCTGTGACATGAGTTTGAGGCTGAGCTCAGGGCCAGCCTGAACTACAAAGCTAGACTCTGTCTCAAAAGACCTAAAAAAAAAAGAATGCCTAGCACCTCATCAATGCTTTTCATATTAATTATATGTTGATGTTATATTTCATATTCTTGGATTTAAAAAATGTGCAGATAGCTCTCCATATCCATTCTTCATCTGAGGATTCTACCGACCTCCTGTCAAAAAGATTTCAGAAGTTCGTCATGCTGGTGTCTGCTGTGTACCTAGGCCGGAGGCGGCTGTGTTTGTACTGAGCATGCGCAGATTTTCCCTTCCCTGAATACAGCGCGATGACCATTTTCACAGCTTTTCCATTGCATTCGGTGTCACAATCATGCAGAGGTGATTCAAAGTAAATGAGAGAATGTGTGTAAATTATCTGCAAACTGCACCATTTTAAAGAAGGGACGAGCACATGCAGATTCTGCTGTCCTCGGGGGGCCTGCTACTGGTTCCCCATGAATATAGGGAGATGTCTGTGTTGTTGAAAGCAATTCATTTGCTTTTATTTTTAAAAACTTATGTATGTGGTTCATATGATATATCTACCGGACAATGCTGACACAGTCCCGAGAAGATGAGATCCTGTATGTTAGATGCTCAGCCTGGAGCACAGAAAACCCTAGGTGAGCGTGAGCTGTTACTTTGGTAAATATTGTCCTGAGTGGATGAAGGCCGGAGCTCGGATATTAGTAAGCTGGGATTTGGATTCCTGCTAGAGGGGTCCTTGATCTAAGGGACAGAAGAGGGGAGCTAATACTCTTAGGATCCAGCTTTGTGCCAGTGACTGACAGACTCTGCTCGGGCCACTTGTGGCACCCTGGCAGTGGCCCATGGAGATGTTATTCTCTTTATGGATGGACAAGGAAACTGAGGCTCAGGGAAGTAACATGATTTGCTTGAGTTTGAAGAGCTGGTTTTGTGCAGGACAATTGTTCTGGGTGTGGGGGAGGAGCTCAGCCGCTCACCTGGTCCTGGAGGTCACATCCAGGCTCAGGTCAGCCTCTGCTTTCTCTTCTTTTTCCAGTTCTCCCCCACCTGCTCCATCTCCCCTCTGGAGTCAGGGTCCCCAGTGTGTCTCCCATCTCCTCCCTTACCACCCAGGCTCCCAAAGGCATGAATTTATTTCTCCCAGTATAATGGACTCCTTCCCATAAAGACATTGCATATGTAGTTTCAAATGTTATTTGTTAACTTCATCAGACAAAGTACAGTTCTGTGGTGCTAATGTCAATCTCCACAGCTCATTGGGTTTCTTAAAAGAATGGAGACGCAGCTCTCATCTCCCGGCCTCCATGAGAAAGGCAGTGCTTCAGTCAGCACCAGGAACCCTTTGCTTCTCACCCCAGAAAGAGCCATAAAACATGCGCAGTGCCAGGGCACGTGCCCATTTGACAAAGACAATTTGATTTGTCCGCGGCTTCTAAAATATTCATCCTGCTTTGATGGACTATCGTTTTATAAATATAGATTATCATTAACTGACACTGGCGGTGCGCTGCTGGCCGACCCAGTGCCACGCCACCAGTTCGGAATGAAGACGTCCAATAAAAAGAATCATTATCTCTGCCTGCGAACCCTGATCTGCATCGTCTGCCTCATTTGCAGTGCAAGGGTCAGTAACTCACGTTAACTGCTTCTGTTTGTACATTTCGCGGCCTGGCCACCCCTGCTGGGGAGACTGGCAGGATGCTTCTCAAGCTGTGACCTGGGGAAGAAAATAGGGTGGCTGGGGAGGCAGAGAAAAGAAGGCCCAAAAGCTGTGGCCAGGGCAAGTTGAGAAGACTGGACTGTTTCTGGAAAGGTGGTGGACACTGGTGTGGGCTTTGGAGCTGGGCAGAGCCACCACCACTATTTGCTAGAGATGAAGCCATGGGAAGCTGAGCTTCTTAGCAGTTTTCTCCTCTGTAAAGAGGGACTTACAATCAGACTCACTGCTACAAGACTGAGCTTGTGGTTTTAAGCACATCTCCCAAGAAAGATGGGTCGCAGGGATGGCAATGGTGGGTGTGTGTGAAGGTGGGCCATGGTGTCCTCGATATTTGAAGTCTCAGAATATGGAGTGTGAGCTCAAAGCAAAAGGTGGCTTGAGGTGTCAGAGTCTCCCCTTCTGAGCATTCTGGGCCATATGGGACCTGAGAAGACTTGGAGGTGGATGGTGAGTCTCTTATGTACTTTCCCCAGGGTGCTGGGCTGCCAGGAACTGAAATGTAAGTGGAATAAAAGATTTATCTCACTTCAGAAACTAAACCGTGTCTGTAGCATTTCCTTTTACAGTTAGTTGTTTGAAGGAAATATATGGCCAGGTGTGGGAAAAGAAGCAATTGCAGCACAATCTCTAGCAGACAGTGGCCTGAGGGAAGCAAGAAATAGTGGGATGAAGCAAGAGTTGAGAGCAGAAAGTGCACCTCTCTTCATCCCAAACAGGGCTGGAAGGAAAAAGGGGCAAAACCAGCTCTTGTCTTCCCCTCCAGCAAGAGGAGAACATATGATCTGGAACCTTCCTGGTGCTTCGGTGCAGAATCCCTGGTTGTTCTGAGGAGCAGGAGGCAAACCGTGTTCCAGGACTTTGTCCTGGTGGGGAAAGAGCCTGGGGCACTCAGCCCCAAAGTTTATTTAAGTGAAAAAAAAAAACATCCGGAGACAAGAGGGAGTGTTACACCACTGTCAAGTGTTAGACGTCGCCATCAAGCAAAAAAAATTACATCCCGTCCTGACGAGCGACTAATCAAGGCATGGCAAGCGGTCCTGCAATAAATTACTCCGGCGCGAAATAAACCACACAAACAGACCGATGATAATAAATGTAAATTATTTCTCTGAAGAAATTTTCTTGGTATATGAGTAATACGAACCATCAGGAAGGCGTCTTCCTTAACATTAATTACAGAAAATGACAAGTGAGCTGATGACTGGGAAGGCTCATTATCTGAGAACATATTCACAACTTTGCAATTTGCGCGAGATGTACTCCGGCTAAATTAATCTCCCTTCTTTGCATGAGCCTCTTCTAATTTTCATGTTATTAACAGGTTTGCAGTATCAGTCAGTGCTTGTCACTCTAATCAGGTTTCAGCATGTTCGCAAAAGCGAAGCGTCATTTATAAGGATAAGCCCTCATAATGGTGCTTGCTTTCATGTGGAGAATTCTACAAGGCTGCTTTTAATAAGGTACTTTAATCATCTCCTTTGCTCAACTTTTGGCCCCACTGTTCCTTTATGAAGAGTCATTAAAAGACTTTGAAGTTCATCAAGGAGGAAAAATTCATGACATTGTTCGGGTGAGGTTGGGGCTGGTTCTAAAGGGAAAGTCTGGGGGAGACAGGGGCCAGAGGGTGACCGTGGGGGACCATAGGTGACTGGGACAACCTGTGCCTCTTGTCTGCTCCACAAGACGGTGTACGTTCGCTTCCCTGGTTCTTCGCTGACCCCAAACCCCTTGGTGAGTTCTTCAGACCTCGGTGCAAGTTTCAAGGGCCCATGATCGTTAGCGGAAAGGCAGACTGGGTCAGGACCCTGGACAGCTCCCTGTGGACCACCTGGGATCCACCTTCTGGGAGACTTCTGAGAGCTTTAAATCTATGGGTAGGTCTGTTCTTGCTTTGGAAAATTTTTGTTTCTGGGGATGTGTGTCTAGATTATTTCTCTGAATGCAGGAAGTCATCGTCGTTATCCTAAAAGAATTAAGTTCGGAGGGAAGGCTAAATTTTCTGTCCTCACTGGATAATCTGCAGGGTGCTTTCAGCCTTCTGGGCTTGTAGACCAGTTCTCTCTCTCTCTCTCTCTCTTGTCTTTTCACTACATAGTTCATGGAGGAAAGGCAGGGCTTATCTTAGAATCAAGACTCTTGGAGATCTTCCTGCCTTGCTCAGTTCATTCAGACATCTAGACTTGAAAATGTCCTCATGCATTTCCATCAACAAAGATGCATGGTGTTAGTTTGGCTCCACTGACCCTCTGCATCCTCTGACAAATATTCTTAACGCTCTGTCATCACGGAGCTCCTTCTGGTGAGGGCAGATCATATATAGTGGACAGAGTACTAGAAGGTGAGAGGAAACAAGCCCTGAGCCTTCCTTAGTCACTGGACCACTCTGTGACCTTGGACAAGTCACACTTCCTTTCTATATCCATCTGTGAGATTTTTTAAGATTTTCCCAGTTTGGATCTTGGTGATAGTATTTCTGATGTGAATTGGAGCCTCATCCTCCCATTCCCACCAAATGATGGAGAGTGACCTTGTGTCCTGGTGCTGTCATGGTCAGAGATCACAAGAGAATAATCTTCCTGCACCCACAAGCATTTGTCTGTCCCTGTGGATGTGAGCTGGCATGTGGTGGCCTTGACTCTGTCCTGGATGGGGTGATACTGGAGGACTTCTGTACCTCAGATCTCAGCCATCACCCATCTTTGAGACCTGTTCTCTGAATCATATTGATGCTACTTGGTCCTGCTTCTAGTCAGAGCTGACTGGGCCACAGATCATTAAATCATGGTCCACCTTTGAGAGTCTTGGATTGGACACAGGGAAGATCAGATAGCATTGGTGGACACTGAATCTATACCAGACACTCAAGAGCATCTCCCCTGGCACCAGGAGAAGCAGGAAGGAGGCAGGTATGCAGGGCAAGAGGGAGGAAGAGGAGCAAGATGGAGTTGAGGAAACCTAGTCCCTGGTTCCAGATCCTTCTGGAAGTCCTTGGGTTCTACGAGACATTCTTGGACCTTAAAACTATATTTCCTTTTTCCACTAGGCTCATTTGTATTTCTGTTACTTTCTCTAAGAAGATAGTTAGCTTTCCTAAATATGAGAAGCACTTGTCTGAGGCACCAACCATGCAGGGTGGAGCTGGTGACCTAACTAAGAAACCTTGGAAACCTCCTGAGCTGACATCATCCAGGCCCTTGGTCCTGAGTAGGACCAAGAGCCCACAGGCCTGAAAGGCTGGACCCTCGGCATTTATGCTTTGTCTTGGAAGGACATGATACCCTGCACATGCAGCAGGCCCCGGGGACAGCATGCAGGAGGAAGGACCCTTCATCAGTGGGTGAATGTAGTGTAGGACCAGAAAACTGACCTTTAGAAGCTTGGTTTGTGTCAGGCTCCCTGAACCTCACATTTATTTTTTGCCCAGCATGTCTCTGAGTCTTTAGAGATGCTAGAGCAGCTCAGGGCGGCTGCAGTGGGCCCTGGCAGTGTTGGAGTGTTAGAGGAAGGAAACCCAACAATAGTGGTAGTGGACCTAGAGAGAGGACCTTGAGGACAAAGCTGGGTCACTCGATCACGGAGGTCCTATTGGTCCCCTGCCTATGTGTGAGAGCTCATTGGGTTGTGGACCCCACCTTCACCTCCCAGGCTGCTCTCTGTCACATACACGGATGCGCATGAATGTTGTCAGATCCTAAAGAAAGCATTGGAGGCAACACCGGGCCTGGGGGTGGTGATGATCCCCATGCAGTGGCACCCTGGAAATCCTCCTGCAATCCTGCCATCTCCCTGAGCCCCCGCCTGGCCTCAGGAAGTGCCATCCTAGAGCTAGGACTCAGGGGCAGCACCCTGCTGGCTCCCATTGTCAGACAGGGCCACTGAGGGGGTGACTTGGGCCACGTCGTGAGTTGCAGGTATCTATTCAGCATCTTCCTGGACATCTATCCTCCTTCTCCTAATTGTACAAACACCTCCCACCTCTGGCTGTATTATTCAGGGGCCACTTCTAAGCAGATGGACTCAAGTCACCCTGCCCCTGTCATCTCCTGCTCCTGAGAGTCACACTCCTGTGTCTTCCCCATGCTGGATCCGTTTGTGTGGCCAATGCAGTAGGACAGAAATGATGCTGTGTCGCTTCCCGGGAATGCTATAAAACATGGCGGCTTCTCCCTTTGTTCCCTTCCACCACTCGCTCTGAGGAGAGCCAGCTGCCATGGCTGTAGAGAGGCCAGCAGGGAAGTAAGGTGACTACCAGAGTGAGGCTGAGATGTCCCCCCACCCCCAGCTGCCCGCTAGCTCAGCCTCAGCTTGAGGACCACCTGGAGGGACACGAGCCAGGACACTCAGTGAAGCCACTCCCAGATTCCCAGACCTCAGAAACAGAGATAACAAGTATTGTTAAAGTACTGTGTGTTGGGATCTTTTGTTACATGGCGACGGATAACTAATACACTGGTTTTCTTTGGTTTGTTTTTGTTTTAATAAAATAAGGCTGGAGGATTGAGTCAGCCTCAGATTCTCCAGAGCAATAAGACTTTGGGGGAAAGAGCACAGTCAGAAGGATTTCGAAGGTCACAGCCTGAACATGAGGTCTGTCTCCCACTTCTGTCCAAGAAGCACATGTGGGTTGAGTCCCATTGCGGCTGAGGTCAGGACACAGAGGTGACTAAGTCTCCACCTCTGTTGGTCACAAAGGCAAGAAAAGGGCTTTGTTCCATTGGGCAGGAAGAATGGTCACGTGGGTGGCTGATGAAGGGAACAGGCGACCGCCCGCACCCCAAGTATGCATGCTATGGCCAGTTCACTGTGTCCCTGCTCTCTTATAATAATGGTCACCCCGTTCTCATGGACCAGATAGGGAGCTGAGGATCAGGAGCTCGAGCTGCATCCCATAGACTCCTTCCAAGGGGCATGTGAGCTGGGTGTTTGATGGCTACAGTCACCAGGGAGAGGACAGATTGGGGAGGAAGTAGCAGGAGCAACTCTTGGGACCTAGCGTAGAAGAGGTAGAGGTGGCACGCAGCCGTGATTGGTGTGGACATGAGAATGGGAAGGGAAGTCTCTTCGGGTGACTTATGGTTTTCTGGTACTGGACATGGAGGACCCTGGGGCTGTTTTTCAAGAGATAATGCCTCCCAAAGAAGCTTTATTGGGGGTAGGGTAAAAAAAATTCTCCTGGGGCCGGGGATTTATTTAGCTCAGAGGTTCTGACACCTGCCTTGCAAGCGCCAGGGCCCAGATTCAAATCCCGGTAACCACATACAATGATGCCGGGTATGGAGACTCACGCCCACCAGCAGTCAGAACCACATACCACAGTGCTGGGTATGGTGGGTCATGCCTGTAATCCCAGCATTTGGGAGTCAGAGGCAGGAGGATTGCTGTGAGTTCAAGGCTGAACTCAGAGCCAGCCTGAACTATAAAAGCAAGATCCTGTCACACACACAAAAAAAATAAATAAATTTCTTGGAGAAAAATTGAACTTGGGTACTTGTGGGATGCCCATGTCATGGACCTCTTATGGTCCTGGACAGAGCTTAGAGCTACCATCGGGACTGAGTCTCCCACCCACTGGCGTGAAGGAGAAACCGTGGGCATGAGAGGGGGTATGTGGAGCGTGTGACGTCAGGAGAGGCCACACCTGAGGGTGGGCCCTGAGGAGATGAGAGGCTGCAGCCACACGGAGAAAGAGGAAGACAGGCCAGTGAGGAGGAAGTTCCCGAGGTGCCCAGCGGCTGGCACTGCCCAGCCACTCAGGTGGTAGTGAGCATCCCAGTGCTGCAAGAAGTCAGAGAGCGCGTCAGAGCATCACGGGCAGACGATGAGACGCCCAGGAACACCGCCTTGACTCTAAGAAGAAAGAGATGAGCTGGTGGGGTCTGTGCAGAGGAGCATCCTGCGCCTCAGCTCTTGTGCCCAGCCAGTCCCAGGAGGAGCACACACCTCCCTGCATGAGCCCGAGGTGCCACACACATCTGCCCCCTTCCTGTCTGCCTCTCCTTCCTCCCTACTTCCGGCCGCTGTGTTCCAAAGAGTCACAGGCTCTCGCCCAGCACACGGGAAACATGGGAAGGAGGAGAAAGAAAAGTGACTTCAGGGCTGCCGAGGGAGCTCGGTGGTGCCACACCTGCCTCACAAGTGTAAGGTCCTGAGTTCAAACCCTGGAACCCCTCCCCTAAAAACAGAAAAGCAATCACAGTTCTTGTTCATGTCAGATAGCCAGGACCCCGGAGAGCCGTGGGGAGAGGCTTACGAGGGTGGCCCTGCTATGAGGAGTCACCTTTCTGTGACTCCTTTGTCCCTGGGTGGACGGGGCCAAGCGCCAGGTCCCCCGGGGCCCAGGTGGGCAGACGAAGGCCCCGCCCGGGGGCCCTGGGCCTCTGCACTTGCGGGCTCTCTGGCGGGGCGGGGGGCACGCTGCTGTCGCTGCTCTGACAGCCGCCTTCTCCTAAGCAGGGCGACATTCACCGGTTCACTCGCAGGAACGTCAGCGCGCTCTTCAGGCTGACAGAAATCCCGCCGATAATTGGGAAGCGCGGAAAATGAAAACATTAAAATTTGCCCTGTCATGTGTTCCCTTCTCCTGATTGCCTGATACCCACCGTCCACTGACAGACGCTGTGTTATTAACAGTTGATTAAAAATCACTTCGGGTTCGAACCGGCTCCAGAAGGGAGCGTCTTGACAAGACTTGTGGTTGGTGATTGACAATTAGTAATATTCGGCGTGTCACAACACAGAGAGTGAGACTTGTTGGTGCCGGTGTAATGCAACACATTTCATCTGAGTGCCTCAAATTGGTACATAGGAATAAGAAAGAAAAGATGGAGTCTTGTTCAGCCGACTTTGATTACCAACAAAGGGAAGGTCGGATACCCCAGCTCAGCACACACCGGCCTGGCTTTCCATCAATGAGCGCGGCGCCCAGATCCCCTCTCTGGAACGGAACCTCCGCAGAGCCGGCCTCATTATGCAGTCTCAACTTCTCTATTGCAGCCGAGTCCTTTCTGTCTGGAAATATGAAAGATCTTTGCTCTGACGCTGCCTCCGAGCCTCTAAATTACCAGCCTGCTCCTCTTAAAACAAAAGGCTTCTCATTTTTTAAAAATAAAACGATCATGTCTTGATTGACGTGCTACATCCTTTTCCTTCAGCTGTTTTTTCTAACGTGGTGTCAGTGGGAGTTGGATTCATGGGCCATTTTTTTTATTTTTTGTCTCAATTCTAATTCAATTCCTTTTAAGTGCTTTTAAGAGCGGTTGCAACTCGAGGTCTTTCCTTTTTTGGGTTTGACCTGGATTTCGTTTCTTTCTTTTTACTTTTTGGGCTTCCTACATGGCTGTGATTACTCAGGCAAAGAATGGTCTTTACATTAGCACGAGGTGATGGATTTAATGTGATTAATCTCTGCAAACTTGGAAAGAGAAGGCTGCCGGTGGGAATTCAGCGTTTTGCAAAGCTGTGCGTCTCGTACCAGAGAAGGGGCACCTCCATGGGGTCACACTCCCCCACCCTGTGAATGGGCATCTCAGAACACCCTGTCATAGGATGTGCACTTTTCCCAGAGGAGTTCACTTGTACCCTCTCTGATGCCCAGGTCCCCCGAACCTCAGAGAGCCGTGGGGGCCCCTGGCTGTTCACTTCACATTCTCGGTGCCAGTCTTCTCTGGCAGGGGGAGCACTTCACAGTTCTCTCTGGAAGGAATGACTGCATTGGTAACGGAAGTAGTTTGGGGCTCGGACACTGAGGACTGGACTTGGATACTACGTTTGCTCCTGACTCCTGAGCTCTCAGCCCTCAACATGGCCTCAGCCCTCTGGTTGGGTTCTCAGAACCTCTCTGGGCCTGCCCTGAGGTCCAAAGGTCCTCTGTTAGCCTCCAAGGGTGCTACACCCCAGGAGAGCCCAAGGCTGCCCTACCCTAGCTGTGGCTTATTCCAGAGGCCCAACTCCAGATAGAAAATCAGACCAGGGTGTTTGCTATCAAAATCTATAAGGAAATTAGCTAAAGACCCTGTGTGAGATTATAGAGGAATCCATCCCCCCAGTGCTCTGGGCCCTCCTGGACACTGGAGGCCATGTCAGAGCTGAATCTGTCCTGAGCCCTTGAAACAGGCTTTCTGTGTGACCAGGGCAGTGGGACCAGGGCAGGCTGCAAGGACACTAAGGGCAAATTAGCCTTGAACAGTGACTTGGTAAAGCTGAGAGAATGAGGGAAGCCGCTCCGTCCTGGACAGGCAGACTTTTGGGTCAGCACAAGGCCCTTTGCAGAACAACGGCCTTTAAATGCAAAAGGTAATATGCACAGGAAATCGGGGTATTGAAGGCTAATGATTAAAACATCATTAATTTGTGCTAGAGCAAAATACAAGCTTCTTAGTAACACATTAGCAGCAGGAACCACCGGCAGTTCTCACAGGCGTCATGATTCCAAGGTAGGTGAGCAGAAGGCAGCATCAGAGAGGTCCGCGGTGACTGCGACGTGATGTGAGATTGTCTGATTTCCACTGGTGACGGCTGTGGGTGCTGCTGCTGCTGAGCTCTCGATGGACAGAGATGCTAGAGCTCAGCTGGTGGGAGGCAACCTTTCCATTAACATGCAGAAGCTCTGCTCTCCAGGGTGTGCCTGGGGCCAGGAAGGGGGGCTAAAGGGAGGCTGCCATGGGGACAGAGGTGAGGAAGGGTCACAGGGAGCCACAGGTGGCCGAGGCTGGCCTGACACAGGGCAGTGCAAGCTGGGCCCTGGGTTCTGGGTGTGAGTCCTCCATCTGCCAGTGGTGTCTAGCACAGGGCAAGTATTGTCTGCCCTGACGTTAAGGTCACAGTATCATGGTTAACAGCAGGTTACGTTCTCCGAGTGTCTCCTACGGGCCACAGCCCCGCTGTCATCTCTTATTACTGTCTTGATTAATGTAAGTCACACCTTTTGGAAGAGGAGACGAGTTCCGAGGGTTGTGCCACCTGCCAAGGACAGACAGCTGGTAGGCGGAGGTGGCGCCGCAAGCCTACACCGAGCCGACTGTCAGGCCCCTGTTCTTCACCGCGTGGTGATGGCTCAGGCGCTTGTTACAAGTGAGCGGGTCTGAAAAACACTTCATGGCTTCAAGTCATTTCCAAAGCTGCATAGTCCCCACACTCTCGTTCAGGAAGGGCTTTGCTTCTGTGTGACCTGCCTATTCCTGACCCTGACCTTGGCTCATGTCCCTCGGCACTGCTCTCAGGATTTGACAGTGATCTCATCAGCGCGGACGGACCCTTTCAGCACGTAGACATTTATTACCTTCAGCACAGCGACTGTAAGCTGGACATTTTCATTTACAAATTCCTCCTCGCTTTTCAAACATACAGAAAACATTCCAGTGATCATTGCTTGAATTATCGGCTTGTTTTGAGGAAGTCAGATTTGTAGTAGCTGGATTCATTACATGGCATGAGACTAGTGGGCAAGGAGCCCTGGCTTTGGAAGGATCATGCTCGGGCCTGGTCGTCGCTGGACGTTCACCTTGAGACGCTCGACTGAAGCACAGTGCCCTTGGGAATGCTGACCAGTCAGTGAGGTGGGGCCTCGGCCTCTGCAGTTTCTAAAGCTCTCTGCTCCGGAGGTCAGCACACCCGCCCACGGAACAGCTGCGGGGGCTGTGCGGTCTTCCCCAGGTTCCGAAGAAAGCAGAAGGTTATTACTAGACTTCTGAGCGAGCTTTCAAGTTACAAATTCTTCCTCTGCCACTAACAAGCTGAATGTTCTTCGACAAATTCTTCTCCTCTGAGAGCCTCAGTTGTCTGACCTATGAAATGGACACGACAACTAGTATCTAATTCAGAACTGTGAAGGAAGATGAGATGATGTATTCAGCGTACCAAACAGTGTCTGGTCCTTGGTGTGAGCTAAGTAAATAATGTTAGTCTATTTTTTGTTATGATAACACAAGATCCAAGATGGGTGCTGAGTAAGGAGAGAGATTTCTCATGCTCATAGTCTGAAGCTGAAGGGCCTGGGACCAGCACCAGCCCAGCTGTGAGAACTCACGGTTTTGCAAAGGTGGGAGAACAAAGACAGGCAGGGATAATACTTGGCAGGAAGGAGAACATCAGAGCAAAGCTGGAGTCCCCCAAGGGGTCCGAACACCCACGTTTAGCGCAACACTAGTCACAAGCGCCTCAATACGAACTCAGCCCAGGCACCCATCCACAGACGAGTGGAGAAAGAAAACGTGGAATCTACACACAACGGAGTATCATTCACAATAAAGAAGAATAGAGTCGTACCATTTGCAAGAAAATGGGTGAAATTAGGGATGTTACGTGAAGTGAAAAACCAGACACAGAAAGATAAGCACTGCATCCTTTCCCTTATATGTGGAAAAGAAACCTTGAAGGTAGAAGAGGGTTGATTAGGGACTCTGCTGACTCAGAAGGTGAGGGAAGGGGACATGGGGAGAGGGAGAGACAATGGAAGGAAGGGCAGACATGACCAGACATGACTGAGGCATGAAACATGCATGTATGGAAATGGCATAGTGGAACCCACTCATTCATTTGTGCAATTAATATTTATAAATAATTATAATAAAACAGTAAAAATAATCTTGCTCTTGACAGGACAAATATTCAGGGAGAGCACCTGTTCTTCTGTTGTTATTGTTGTTGTTGTTTGTTTTGTTTTGCTTTTCTAAGACAGGTTCTTGCTTTTATAGTTCAGACTGGCCCTAAGCTAGCCTTGAACTCACAGCAATCCTTCTCCTTCTGCCTCCTAAGTACTGGGATTACAGGTGTGAGCCACCACGCCGGGCACTGGGGTATGTGGTACTGATTGCTGGTGGGCGTGAGTCTCCACACCCAGCATTGCTGTATGTGGTTAACGGGGGATCAAACCAGGATCTTTGCATTTGCAAGGCAGGCGCCAGAACCACTGAGCTAAATTCCCAGCCTGAGAGCACCTGTTCTAATGAGCCTTGGACTGGGGTACCATCAGGACTTGTTCCTTCACAGCGCATGTCACCTCCTGGCCACCAAACTCTCAAGCACAGGGCTGAGACACAAGGCCTGAGGGGCAGGGAAGGGCTAGTTTTAAAGTGAGTGGGACCCAGTGAAGAGTACAGAACTAGGTGGGGGAGTCACACTACAATGTATGGGGCAATGTGGTGTATCCCAGGGTGTCCAGGCTGGGGGGCCGTGATGGGTAGGGCTGTGACAAGGACATTGCAGAGATGAAGGGACACAGGTTTGAATCCCAGATGTGACACTTAAAGCTGTGAAACTCAGAGTCCCTTATACTCTGTGGTTAATTGTACACATGGTTCAGAGATTTAAAAGCCAAAGATATTATGGGAAAGGGTTGGCCAAAGGGCCAGACACAACCCAGAGATTTGCTGGATGTTGCTTTGATTAGCACTTTGGGTCAGTGGGGAGGTTATTAGAGTCAAAGAGTTCTCTTCTGGCAGCTCGGAGCCCTGGACCAAGTGTTGGTAGCAGGAATGGAGGAGCAAGAGGGTGTGGCGAAGGCCAGGATCTCAGGACAGGCTCTAGTTTCAGCCAGTGTGTGGCTGTGGCTCAGCCGGAGGCCCAGCTGCCTCTGGCTCCCCCAGGTCTGTCAGATGCCAGCCCTGAAGCCTCGTCAAATGCCTATGCGGGCCAAGTTTCAAAGGAAGCCACTCAGATGTGTACAAACAAATAATCATTTAGCAAAGTGGCCAGAGAAGGACATATTTACCCTCATCAGTGTGATCCTGTATTCTCTAGCCATACTTTGCAAGAAACTGTAACGACAAAGGGAGCTTTTTCTCAGAAGCAATGGAAAAATACTTAGCAAAAAAAACGTAATGAGAAATGCGTGTGACCTATATAAAGACAACCACAAAATTTTATTGGTGAAATAAAAGAAGACCAGAATAAATGGAGAGGCATACTGCATTTCTGCATGGAAGGACTGGATACTGTAAACATGTCAAAGCACCTCCCTGTTAATTTGCAGATTTAATGCAACACCAAACTACCCTGCAAAACAAACCTGATAAAATGATTCTAAAATGCCTCTGGAAGAAACATTGGCTGGAATATCAAGGAATATTCTGAACAGGGTGACCAGTGATATATCACTTTACTGAACTTGAAAACATATCCTAGAGTAGCCATAATTAGAACGGTGAGAATATTGACAGAAAATGAAACTGATTTTAATGCATTAGAATAGAATGCCCAGAAATAGATGAGATCACATTTAAAAATTAAATATGATAAACCATCTCAAAACAACCAGTGTGTGATGGGATATTCAGTAAATGCAACGAAATAAACTGATTAGCAATTTGAAAGAAATAATTTGTAATTCAGATACACCTTATACTTCACCTCAAAATAACTTCAACTGCATAATAAATGAAGTTTCGGAGGACTAAATAAAATGCAGCAGAGAACAGATTTGGTTATTTATCAAATCTTCAGAATACTAATTTTAAAGGGATAATGAAACGAATTGCACAGGATTTAAATATCCATATATGATAATATGATAACTCTAAAAATTTGTGTGGGGATAATAAAA